>OY757929.1:59522976-59572976 GCA_963585895.1 Sepioteuthis lessoniana | reverse complement strand
GTCTAGGTGTTTAGATATCACTTTATCGTATAAGTTGTACTGCTGCACACATGTTTTCATTTAAATACTCATATTTTCAAAATATCAAAATCTAAAAAATTCAAAGAATCAGTCTCAATCCTTTTTTTTTTATTACACCTTGTATACAAACATAAGGAGAATAATACAGATGGCTACACCCTGAAGAGAAATCTGAATGTATTTTATGCTTGATTTTTTAATGAATTTTGTGAGCTCAAGTGCAAGGTATTTGAGAAGGGAGGGATTTTAGGGGTCAGAGAGTTAATTTTTGCTATGGCAACAGACAGCCTGGATGAAAGAACAAATATAGGTGTCATAAATTCAGGAGGCTGTTTATGAGTGAAACTAACTTAAATGTGAAGTGGAGCCTGGTAAAATCATTAAAGAAAATTAAAAAGATTTTTTTTTAATTCTAATTCAGTATACCGGACTAAAAATTTCTTCTTTCAGAATTTACAGGAAAAACAGAAAAAGTAATTACTAAGGGTGAGTGTGTGTGTGAAGTCAAAGTTTACCAGTTATATTGAGTATTTCCTTCTTTTAATCTAGATGGAAGAATTTTAGGGTGTGACTCTGGAACGAAAACTTAAAGAAATAAGAACTTTTCCTTTTCTACTGTGAAATGTACAGATTTCCTTGCTATTAAGTTTAATGCAAGACATTAACGAAAAAAACAAATGATGAATACCTTCATTAAGTTGTTATTCACGAAGCTTTTTTGCTTACTGTACTAGCTGTTACTTTTATTTAACAGGATTTGAACTTGGGACACCAAGTTGATTTCCCATGACAATAACAAGGCATGACACAAAACTCTATCAGTTGGTGAGGCACTTGTTTTTGGAAATTCAAGTGGGGAGGGTAGAGTACATCTTCATTGCCATTACTCGTTGATCAACTCTGATGCAAATGAAAGAAAGAAAAGTTTGCTAAAAAATGAATGAAATAATAGAAAAAACAAACAAAGAAAGTGGTGTACTCCCTACATAATGGATTCGCTCTCCTCCATAAATACACGTCAACATAGCGTCGGAGGAATTGACCAGACCCACATGACACAGCTACGTGTGATGCCACTTGTATAGTGGACGGATAGTCGCTACCCCACTGGCCTCTCAGCTTCCTATTAACTAACTACTGTTTAACCAGGTTCACTTGTATCTTGTTTCTGTTACTTGAATATATATGTTTTTCTATCTACCTTTTTTTGTTCCCTGTGTCTTCCTTTTGCCATTATCACAACGGAAAGAAAGTTTATTCAAGAAAGAAAGAGGGTTAGAGAGTCTCCATGGCATGGTGGATAAAGTGCTGGACTGTGACATCATAATGATTTTAACCTCAAGTTGCACTATTACATTCACTTAGGAAATGTATCAACCTCCCCGTTATTACCTACAACTATGAGTCCCAGCTATGCGTTAAATAGTACCACGATTGGATGGTTTTGACATTAAATTACCCATGAAGGTTGATATACCAGTAAACTAAGAAATCAAAGAAACCAAACAAGATAACGGTTAAATGGCACCACTACTGTTCTTTTACAAGAATAGCTTTGGTATTAGATAACTCTCAAAAGTTGCTATGCCATTAAACAAAGAAACCAAACCAAACCAACTAGGGTCAAATAGTTTTATTTGAAAATTATCATTATTAAATAGGAATACTTGAAATCATACAACTGTGTATGAATTATTTGTTTTAAGAATAATCAATTGGAGCTAAAATTGTTTAGAAAGGATAAATTAAAAAGTAAAGTTGGCGACCATAGTCAATGGTGACCTGAAGGCTTCCTTTTCAATAGCTACAACACAAAGATGTAGGAGAGGGTGCTACTCCTTTCCCTGGATTGCTTCACTTTACCGTCAGTCCTTACCTTATAATGCTGAGTGTTAAAAGCAAGGCAGCATCAAGTCTTTGGTATAACTTGACCTGGGATTGAACCCCAGTCTCCTGGACCATTGGCAAACACTCTACTATTTGGGCCAATAGAAAGGATAATTATTAGTAATTATTTGAAATCATATTATTACTTGAAAAAAAAACTGTCTTCAGTTTTGTAGCTGAGAATTTTATTACTTAGTTAAGTGAGTATTATTTACTAAGTTTTGTTTAGTCTGATCCACAGGCATTTCATAACTTACAGTACCAGCTGTAAACTTAGTGGTCACCCATGTAAGTTCTTTGCACGCTCATTGATACTTAAATTTGGCAATCTGATGAAAATTGATGCCTTCATCATGAGCTGATCAAGGCTGAACACAGAAAAAGTCACACTTATTCAATTACTGTACATTTACTACCACTGGCAAAAATTATGGAATTAACATACTTAGAGGATGGTTACTTAGGTTCTTTATTTAGCTGTAAAGAAAAAGTAAGTAAAGTTGATGACCATAGTTGAGGACGACCAAAAGGCTCACTTTTCATAAGCTACAACACCGAGGTGTAGGGGAGGGCACAACTCCTTCCCCTGGATTGCTCCACTTTACCTTGATACGTACCTTATAACACTGAGTGTTAAGCAAGATGGCATCAAGTGCTATTTTTTAAGTCTTTGGTATGACTCGACTTGGGATTGAACTTCAACAACTAGGCCAATGGGGCAGTAAATAAGCTAATAACAAATAAGACAAAACATTTTTATTCAGTTGCATAACATTCTGGCTCCATAAAATATACATTAAACAAATTAGATTAAATTATTTGAATTAATGCAATATTTTGTCCAAGTCATGTTTAGAAATATATAATGAAATAAGCCAATATTGAGGAAAAAATTATAGAATTCATTGCCAACAAATTAGAAGGAATACGTAGTTGCCCCTCCTCAAGCTTATATGTCAGCCTTAATTTCTTCAGGCCTAGATTTCACTAATTTTAAGCAATATTCTTAAAGTAGTTCCAACTTTCCAGAATGTCGATTAATAGATCTTCTTTGGCAGATAAAGACTTCTCAGGGACCATTTTTTAAATTTCAAAACAAAAATGCTATACACTGTGGTTGTTGTTGTTATTAGAGTATAAAGGAGTATAAAGGTTTTGTGTAACTAATGCACAATTGAGATAGTGAGACTTATTCTATTCTGGATTTTTTAAAAGCTGGTTTCCATTCTCTTAGTATAAGTTTATCAGGACGGTTTTATTGAGTATGTTGCTATTTCAACATTGTTACTCTTTTGCATGGAAGAATTTATTGATTTTGGTTTTCATGTCAGTGTATGAAATTTTGTCTTTGTTGAGGGCCAAATTGGCTACTGAGTCAGCTTCCTTGTTTCTCTTTTTTCCAATGTGGCTTGAAATCCAGAATAGAAGAATCTCTTTTGAGTTGGACATGGAGTCCAACCATCATGGCTAAGATTTTTTTGCTGCTGCTCTGTATTAGCGTGCTACCAGCTTCAACCCCCACCATCAATCACATGACACATAAAATCCAATTGAAATAAACAAGAAACTTATATAAAGAAAAACATGTTTCTATGCAAACCACATCAGTAGTTGTTAAGAGGACTACCTCGTAATAAACACCAAATAAAACTACAATTCATACACCCCTATTTGGTGCAAATGTCATCAATCCATTCTCCACAAATCCTGGATGACACAACCAGGAAGAGAAGGAGAAAAGAAAACGAAAGAAAGACAGACTGGCAACAACCCAACCATAGACCAAGGAGAGACCAAAACATCCAATGCCAAATGCCGGATGCTATCTTGGTCTTCTTCACCTGACCAATAAGGAAAATGGACACAAAATAAGAACACAACAGTAATAGCAGTTAGATTTTAAAAAAAAAAGGATAAACAGAAAATAAAAAGCTAGTGCAAAAATTCAACTCTCTTTTCTTGGGTACCACCCAAAATAATGCACATAGTGGCAAACATGCAGATTGCAACATTGTAGTTATCAAGTTCAAACTCTGGTAGTTTTATTAGGTTTCCTTTTGACTCATACCATCAGGAAAAGTATAAAACCCCTTATCCATACTAACTATGGATTAAATAGTATCACTACTGTACTTCAACAAAGATGGCTTTAGAGTCAAATAACTCATGAAAGTTGGTATCCCATTAAACAAACCCAAACCAAGCAAAAATATTGTAAGACATCTTATCTTCTTGACATGTGCTAAAATGATACAGTCAGGCTTCATTTCTGACCATGACAAAGAAAATTTCTCTTTTCATTGAAAAGTTGAACAAACGACTAAATCATGTCAAAAAATATCAAGCAAACCACGAGAGCTCCAAATCAAAGTTACTCTCTCCTTCTCCTCATCTGACAAATATCACTGCTATTATTGCAAAATTGTATGCCTTTTTCTTTATTCAGACATGTCCAAAAGTACACCAAAAGAAATGCCTCTAATTTATTTCCATGGAAGCTACAACATACAAATGAGCTCAATAGCAGAGTTAGATAGAACAAGTTTTCAGCTAAAGAACCTTATTTTTCCACCTAGTTATCGCCGTTGGCAATAACAATTTTGCCAAGGATGAATAAAAATACTTCACACTCTTCACCATCTTTTTTCAGCTTTATTGTCAGGGAGACATTTACATCTTTTATCACATGGATAAGCTGATCAAAACATTCTCATTTCATGAGTTAACAGCTTTATTGAATATTTCTTGTCACTCATGTGACTATCAATAGTGCTAAAATTCCTTTCCCACCGTCTAACTGTGCTCATATCCACTGTTTGGTTTTTATAAACATTTGACAAGTGTTGATGAATATCAATGGACAGAAATTTTCTCTTATGAAGGAATTCAGTCACACACTTCTGCTTTGAATATCAGAAACTCAACTATTATCAGGCAAAAATAATAAAAAGGTCATTTGTGGGAAGTTCCTATCTCTACTACTATACTACCTACATCTCTGATATTCAGTACAATTATAAAATACGAGGCATTATTAGCAGAGCAAAACTTCTAATAAATATGACATATAGGCTAGCAAAAATTCATAGCCAATTAAGATGTCTATATCAAAAATGAGCCTTTCATAGCTGAAAACTTGCTCTATCTAACAGTGTTATTGCACTTCCTATATTTGTTGTAATTTCTGTGGAAATGAATTGGAGGCGTTACTTTCAGATTGATTCTTATAGATGATCAATATCTAGGCAGACTTTTTCTTAGAGACCCAATTCATCTTTGTCAAAATTTTACAATAATGTAGGTTTAACCCATTGAACCCTGACTTATTAAGTTCACAAAAAAATCAACAAGAGAACATTCAAATTTCATTCAAAGGTAAAGACAACTTTATTCCAAATTATCACATGATTCCATTAAAAGAACAATTATGAATGGTTACTATATTGAGCTTTTTATTCTTGAGATCTAATATGATCTCTCTGAGCCTAAAATATCAGACATCAAATGACACACTGCAAAGAATATTGGGCTTATAAAGAATCAAAAAATAGTAAACTTTAGTCAAGCTTAGTCGAGGGTGACCCAAAGGCTTCCTTTTCAATAGCTACCACACTGAGGTGTAGGGAAGGGCGCTACTCGATTTCCTGGATTGTTCCACTTTACCTTGATCCTTACCTTATGATGGTGAGTGTTAAACAAGGCGGCATCAAGTACCATTTTTTGAGTCTTTGGTATGACTCATCCTGGGATTGAGCCCTGGTCTCCCAGACAATTGGCAAACACTCTACTCATTAGGCCAATGGCCCAGTGAGTAGTAAAAAATAGTACACATCTTAAAATATAAAGTATTCAATGTCAGGGTGTCAATAAATCTATAGTTTTGCATTTATTGAAAATGTGACAACCGGTTTACCAATGGGATCCTCTCATAACACTGATCCATGATGATAGTGATGCTTTTATTTAGAAAGGATTGAAGGGTAATAATAAGCATTTCATTATAGTCATATACAAATATTATAAGAATATTTCTAATATCATATATGTTATGCGACTAATACTACTCTACATATATATATATATATATACACACACAAACACACATATAGATGCACATATACATCCATATATATATACATGTATACACACATTCATATACATCTAAGCTTGAATAGCATCGATACTCTAGTAAGAAACAGGCAGTCACCAAGTGCCATTGAGTGTGTCAATACTATTCAAAGTTCTATATATGCTCTATCACTAATATTGAGCATTCTTTTTCTTTAAATAGAGCAAACCACAAAACTATATATATACACACACACACATACATATATGAATATATATACATATGTATTCACACATATATGTAAATACGTACACATATATAAATATACTCACATATATACATACACACACGCACATATAAATATGCACACACACACACACATATATATAGGGATGGATAGATATATTTATGTGTAAGTCTTCTCCACTGGTGTACACTGAATTGACAAGTCATTTGTAGAAAGAGATTCCTGTACAGACATCTCTAATTAGTATCTTTGTCAATGAAGCATCTCACCTGACCTCTGCTTTTTTCATAATACTCAAATTCTTTTTATTAATGGTTCGTTGCAATCAGAAAATATAATAGCTGAGTTTATAAAGTGTGCTACTGGCTGTCGTAATGTACACATTTCACTCACTCAAAATATCCAGGTATACAGTGAGTTGGATATTTGCAATTTTCTTTTTTTATATTTGATTCATGACATCCTAATGAATATGTTTATTGTCACCATTTTTGTGGGTTTTGCATCTGCTCTGGTTAACAAAATGAATAATATTTGCCCTAACAATTCAAATTACTTTTTATTTAATTCAACTGTTTTGGATTTTATATATAGATTTGCATAGTACCCACCATAAATGACGAGATTTTTATATATGGATTGGCACTTCTACATAATTCAAAATGGTGACGTCAGTTGTGTTGGTAAGTTGACATAAGCCTTTCAAATCGCTGAAGTCAACAAGAGAAAGAAAATTGTCATTTATTAGACTTAGCTTAGTTTAGCACAAGGCAAGAAGTATGCGGCACCTTGTGAGAATCAAACTCTCTATCAATGGTCTGCCAGGAGGAGGTGCCTGTGGTGTAATGGTTATCGTCACAGGATATGGACATGGCGATATGAGTTCAATTCCTGGACAAGACTGATTGCATTTCACATAGCACTAATACCCTTGGGAAAGATAGGAATCCAATTATTCTCCCTCCAGCTATGGATAAATAGTAGGGCAGACTAGGTTCTTCAGCCTTGGTGAGGCAACTAGTCTAGGAGAAGGAAAACTCTGAATTCAAACCTCTTAAACTCCGCTTAAAAAAATTGACTTTGTGTCATATCCTGCCCGAGTGGAGGGGTTGGGTAAATAGGATCAATGGTCTGCCAGCCTTGCTTCTTAATCATTACACTATGCTTATGTTTATAGTATTTACTAGGCTTGTCTTAGTCTGACACACAGGTCGCAGGTTGCTTATTGTACCTGCTGTTTCTAAGTGGTTACCCATCTAAGTTCTGAGCTCACTGCTGCTTAAATTCCATGATCTGATAGGAAACCATATAAAAAAAAATCGAACTAAGCTTAGCTCAGACTTTACAAGTATGTTTTACCTAACCCCTCTGCCACAGGTAAGATGCAACATAAGGTCAATTTTTAGGTGGAGTATAGCGAATTAATATCCTAAATCAGTTGCTATACAAAGGCTCTTGAACCCAAACTCCCAACTATTTACTCATACTAGAGGGAAAAGTTGGATTCAAGCCTTTCTCAAGGGCATTAACAGAGATGTTCAGCCTAAATTATTAATATAAATATTAATATATTAATAATTGAGAGAACCAAACTGTAACAACATGTTTGTTCTTTCATCACTGGGATCAAGTGACAACCACTTCATCTCAACCAACCATGTTACATAAATTCAGCAATGGACAGGCTGGACTCTCTAGTTTTGTAGTATAGGCAAAGGAAAAACTTTGAATTCAAAATCAGGGATTATAAAGTTAGCATCTTCACTCTATAATAAAAACCTACTTGTGACTGAGACAGCTGTACCATCTGATATAGTGTAGCTGAGGCATTATAGTCTACTGGAGTCTATAGAAGGAAGAAAGGAAGATTATTTTCTTGACTTTATTTTTTCCTTCCTTCTACCAGAATGGCTTTAAAAAGTACTGCTCATATGTATTTGAACAGACAGGAAAACTGTTTTTATTTCTCAAGATTATGGGGGGGGGCTATTAAGTATTTAGAGCAGGAAGTGAACCTTAATTAATTAATTAGTTTGACTTCTAATCCAAATAGAAATGTGAGCTTGCTTTTTCAATTTCCTTGATCAGTTCTTAACAAGATTTTTGAAAGATAGAAAAAAATAAACCCTTTTTTTTCTCCTTAACAATTCAATTCTATTAAAAAATATCTCCCTAAAATTCAGAATTTAGAAATGCAAAACAAAAAATAATGTAATGCACTGTTGTGTTGATTGTAATAAAATTTGGTTCTACTTTCATGAGGCTTTTGTTTTTAACTTTCAAGACCAATTAGAAGCAAGTTGCCTGTTAGTTCAAATACTTATGATAGGTGTTCTATGTGTGTGTGTGGTTGTGTGTGGGATGCTAATGACATGTTAATGTTTTGTTATTGTAACGCAAGACATTATTTGACCTACAGTAAATATGTGTAAATGTTACTTCTATTTTTTGTTTTTAAACATAATTCATCTTAAAAAGACTCAACTATATCCATGATTTTTTTGACAAATAATAACGATGAGGACTATTTAATCTCCCCCTCTCTCTCCCTTCCATCTTTCACTATAATTGTCTGCACCTACCTCTCTCTCTCTCTCTCTCTCTCTCTCTCTCTCTCTCTTTTCACTATAACTGTCAATACTTCAGTCTTCACTCTCTCTATTTTTTTCACTTTCTTTCACTATAACTCTCTCTCTCTCTCTCTCTCTCTCTCTCTCTCTCTCTCTCTCCCTTGTTCTTTCATCATAAGTCTACACTTCAGTCTTCTTTCTCTCTCCTTCTCCTTTCAATATAATTGTCTATACTTCAGTCTTCTCTCTTTCTATTTCTCTTACCTTCTTTTTCTATAACTGTCTATATTTCAATCTTTTCTCTCTCATTCTCTTTCATCTTTTTTCACTGTAATTGTCTATACTTTATCTCTCTCTCTCTCTCTCTCTGGCTCTCTCTCTCTCTCTCTCACCTGCCACAATAATTGCCTATACTTCAGACTACTCTCTCTCTCTCTCTCTCTCTCTCTCTCTCTCTCTCTCTCTCTTCCTTGTTCTTTCATCATAACTGTCTACACATTCTCTTTCCCCTTCCTTCCACTATAACTGTCTATACTTCAGTCTTCTCACTCTCTCACTTCCTTCTTATTTCACCATATCTATCTATCTATCTATCTATCTATCTCCTTCCTTCTTTCACTATAACTGTGTATACATGTATTTTCTCCCTTTCTCCACCTTTTTTTTCTATAACTGTCTATCACTCTTCTCTCTTTCTCCTCCTTTCCTTATAACTGTCTATATTTCAGTGTTGTTTCTCTCTCTCCTACTTCCACTATAACTCTCTGTACTTAAATCTTCTCTCTATATCTTTTACAGTGTCCTTTCCTTTTCAGGATTTCAGTCAACTAATGCTACTGCATTCTTAACTCACCAACACACCTTAGCCACATAGATAAGTAGATGCACAGGTCTCTACATAAACAATCTCATCTTTTATGACAGGATCTCTGCTTATAGTATTATAATTTGCATTCATGTTAAACAACGTAACAAAAAGAGATACATTTGCCTCTCATCACCTCAAAGTAGGAGTTGAATTATGGAAACTTGCTGACTGACTTTGTTTTGTTTTTCACTTTTTTATTTTCTTTTTATTCATTTTGTTTTTTTCTTTTTAGTTGAGGGATATTCAACCTCAAAGTTATAGTCATTGAATGAATTCCATTTAATCTTTCAATCACGGGGAAATACAAACCAACCAAGAAAGCTTTAAAATTATTATGCGTTTATTGGTATTCATTGTATAGATTTTTAAAATATTTATCCCACCCTTCTACCATCAACAGAATGCAACTCAAGATCCATTTTTAAGTGGAGTGCAACTTGTCTGAATTCAGAGTTTTCCTCCTACTAGACTAGTTGCCATACCAAGGCTAAACAACCCAGTCTGCCCAACTATTTACCCATATCTAGGAAATGAAAAGATGGATTCAAGCTTTCCCCAAGGGCATTAGCATGAAGAGAAACACTAACAGCCAACTTGACTCATCAGTTGCCATACCAAGGCTAAATAACCCAGTCTGCCCAACTAATTACCCATAATTGGCAGGAGAAATGTTGGATTTATTCCTTACTCCTGTGGACCCCTTCACATGGACGAGCAAAGGCAAGACAACCAGCTTGAACCTACATACAGGAGCTCTATGCTGATACAGGATGTAAGCCTGAAGACCTATCGAAAACAATTGACGATAGGGAGGGGTGGCGAGAGAGGGTCACGGATATCCGTGCTGATAGCATGACATGCTGATGATGATCTGCTATGTTAAATGCAAACAGCTTCATCTGGGATTTGTTCTCAGGTCACCACTTCTACTTCCTACAATGACAATCATTACACCATGAGTGCCTCCCAGATTTTACAAGTATGAAACTGGCTACATGGTAGACACTGGTAGCTTGATTGGATTCTTCCGTAACTGTATTCAGTGGTCCTCTCTCGTTCTCAGCATCATCATTGTCCATCTCTGCTTCCTCTAGTTCTGTAGAAGAATCACCTGGCTCTGTACCATACAACAACGGTGTGCTCGAGTCACTTTCAGATGAACTATTACAGCCATCATCTTCCGAGGCGACTGATCTGCACCATGGGTGGAGGTCTCTGATATGCCACAGGATTCCATTGATAAGAACTGAATGCGGGCTGTAAATCCCCATCACTATTCCCTTTTTGAATTGTGTCGAACACCGACCGTGTGGTGACTTTACCCAAACTGCATCTCCTACATTGAAGGGTCAAGAATCTACGTGCCAAAGCGGTGGTGCAGTATCAATACCCTTTACCCAAACGTGGTAGTTATATATGGCATTAGCTGGTGCTGTCAAAGCCATTGTATCATCTTTTGGTATCACATTATACTAATATAATGCTTCCACGATGGAACAGCATGTCCTAGCAGCAATACGTTTAATGGTGCGATGGCATCTCTCTACGATGCCATTACCCGATGGTACATAGGCACACTGAAATCGTAGTTGTATGCCCCAGTTCTCAGCAAATCTTCTGAATTCCTCTCTCCACTAAACGCTGTGCCATTGTCAGTGAGTAACTTAGCAGGTCGAACCCCAACAACTTTCCGTCTACAACCAGAACCTAAATATCGATAGGACACCCACTGCCTACATCAAGCTGAACATGCCCAACGCCACAGCACCTTAGGGCTCCTTCACCAACAGTGAATACATCCACCTTCTTCTTCTCCCAAGAATGACAAAGCGCTCTAGTTTGGCCAATCTTCGAAATCCATTAATACGCACAGCGAATGCAGGTAGCACCTCATTCACATGGGGTTTGGGGAGCAGATGGGTGCTAATGCCTATTCCCCTAGCTCATTTCCCGGGCACTTTACACTTGTAGCAACATATCTGGGGTGCCCGCTTTCCACTGCCCAGTCTTTTACGATCTTTTGCAAAGTGATTGGGACCGTTGCAGCAGGTGACTTAGTCTCATCCTGTGTTGCTTGAATGGCTGCAACAGCCAATCCTGCCTCTTTCATACTAGCTTGTGCTCAAGCCAATAGCTGGTCGATCGATAGTCCATCCATGTGGGTTGAGGCATGAAAAAGACTTTTCACTAGGTCTGGCAACCCTCACACAAACGCACATGCCAGGCCTTGGTCACTAATTTCCCTGAACAACACTGAAAGCCTCCGCAATTGCCACGTAAACATCAACTGACTCTCCATGGTGGAGCCATCGCTCGACGAATTGATCAAATGCCATGAATCCATCTGCAGCAAAAGCTGTATATAGTGCAGCATTTATCCAGTTGAAATCCCTTTTATCTTCTTCCATGAGCTGCTGGAAAGAAATAAAAGCACCACCCATCAGCCTTAAGGGGATTGCAAGTTCCATATGTTTCACTTGGCACATCTTACAGACCAGCTCAGCCTTATCCATCCATTCGACCACTGATAGTCTAGTCCGAATACAGAACCGTCAAACTCGGGGATTAGTTTGTGGTCTAATTTCCCCCAGTCATTACGCCAAAATAGCTTGTAGAAATCAGGGTCACTTAACAGTCAGAAAGCTTGATCCAGGATACTTTTCGCGTATCACCGTCCAGCACAAACGTCTCTAGCTTAGAAATGTCTCCTGAATTGTCTCCTCCAATCGGCTGGATATATCGTCTATTACCAACCACAACGCTTGAGTTTGCTCCTAACACTGCGGCTGTCAGTCTTTTTTATAGGCTTAGACCTTTGCACATGTCTTGTCAGTCTCATGAGAATCCAAGATCGTGAGTTCTTAAAACACATTAGCGCCGCCATTTTCGCTTTTGCATGCCAGGCACGCAAGAGCACATTTTTCCAGGGGTAAGTCCATTTCTCTTGTACAGAGCACAAATTTCAGCTGTGTGAGTTTGCATTCTCTTCATACTCATGCCCTTACGAAAGGCATGAATCCACTTATTCCACCTCAATAGGAGAGCAAGAAGAACCCTTTAGCCTCATAAAGGCAATCTATATTATGCATTCAATAATATCTCAGGTCTGAGATCATGTCTTGTTGCTGATACAATGTAACCCAATATAAACTGTTACATGTTCCTTGGAAAAGATTTGATATAACAGGAGTGTCTTGCTGACACTTTCTCCCTGCTGGGACCCAAAAGCCACTAAATCATGTGTTTTTTTTAATGAAGGAGGGAACAAATATATTTTATGTTTCTGATGCTTATCCAGATGTTTCTTCATTATTCAGTCTAGCCTTTCCTTAGTGAGGTATCCATTTTGATACCATCATTAAGGATAGAAGGAAAGTACCCAAACAAACTTTTGTATGGTAGCCCAAACAGAACAAGAAAGGACTAAAACACCTGACCTTCTCACATAAATCTGTACTCTTCTATATCTCAATTCCAACTGAAAGAATTAATTTCACTAAATACCCAACTCTGACTCTCTTGTCATATGACAATCCTTCAATCAATTTGAGTTATCATTAAATTTCTATCTCATTTTCAATTTTCATACTGGAAGGATAACTTCCTGACCTTCAGCCTGTCAATCACTATATTCACAGTCTCCGCAGATGTCAAACTCAGAGTTATATCCATTATGCACAAAACAGTTTTCAGCATTGCAAATGGAATCAGCAGTTCTAGTTTGAATTCAGGAGTAGGCTGTTTGTGCTTCACTTTGCACTAATGCCAATAAGAAAAGCCTTAATCCATCTTTTCTCCCTCCAGCTATGGGAAAATAGTTGGGTAGGATGCCTACTGTAAGCAACCTGTCTAGAAGGAAAACTCTGAATTTAAACCAGATTTACTTTGCTTAAAACTTAACCTTGTGTCATATCCTGACCATGGCAGTGGGGTTGGTTGGTTGGTTGGTTGGTTGGTTTTTATGATATATCAACCATTGCAAGTAATTTAATGCCAAATCCTGTTTTTACATTTATATCAAATATATAATTTGTAAACACAATTTGTAGATACACTCTGTTAAATCATCCAACAGTTCTATTTCAAACTTTTCAATTTTGCTTGAGTGAAAGTTAAATGAATCCAAGTATTGCTATGTAAAAGTAACAATGCAATTAAACATCAGTCATTTATTTACGCGCAGTTAAATGATCAAACAATTCAGTTTAGCATAAGTTATTTGTTTACACTCAGTTTAAATGTCAAGCAATTCTATTTGACATATAGAAAGGACCCTATCAGGGTCCTTTCAATTGGTCAGAGTGGACCTAGGAACAATGGTAATGAAGGTTGATTTGTAGTTTTACCGCATATAAACCCTTTTCAGGTAATTTACATTATAGGCTATTGAATGCCAAATCCATTTTAATACATATAAACAGTTCTATTTTAAACAATTCAGCTTTGTCAACAAAGTTAGATAGTTCCAAGTATTACTATGTATCACAAATAATTCAATTAAACATCAGTCATTTATTTACACACAGTTAAACATCAAAACAGTTCTATCATGAATAATTCAGTTTAGTATAAGCACACAGTTTAGTTTATTTAACCCATAGATAGGGCCCTATCAAGTGCTATCACTCTGGGCCAGATTGGATCTAGGAGCGAAAAGCTATAAAGGGTACTCCGCATTCCCCAAAGCTCCAATATTACTGGAGCCTCACCATCAGAATGTTTAACATCATATCAGGACACTTGTCGGAGGAGTTTTATACAAGGCTCATTAAATAAGTTTCCAGATTTTTTTCATATAGACACTTTTATTGATAGTACACACATGAAACTCAAGTCTCCTTCGAAGTAATCTACTCCGACTGCAATGCACTTGTTGTACCGTTCCAACAACTTCTGGAAGGCATCATGAAAGTCCTCTTGTGAGAGTGTCAATGACCTTCATCACAGCCTCTTTCATCTCCTCAATTGTCTCATAACAACAGCCTCTAAGTTTTTCCTTGAGCAAGTTCTGGACTATAGGGAGGCTGAGAAACTGTCTTGATGCCCATCTTGGTCAAATAGTCTGTGACAAAGATGGAGTTGTGGACTGGTGCATTGTACTGGTGGAAATGCCACAAACCCGATTTGAAGAGTGCTGGCCTCTTCCAACAGAATCTCTTCCTGAGCTCCCTTAAAACCCCAACATAGTATTCCTGGTTGACTGTCTGTCCAGTGGGAACCCAGTGCATGTAGATCATGCCAGTGCTGTCAAAAAAAAGGGATCATCAAAAGTTTGTGGGTAGATTTGCTCTGTCTGGCCTTCTTGGGTCTGGGAAAGCTAACATGCTTCCACTGGGAACTCTGTCTCTTGGTCTCTGGGTCATAGCAGTAGATTCAGCTTTCATCACAGGTCACCAGAGCATCAAGAACTGCGGGATCTGAATTGATCAGCTCGACCATCTCCCTGCTGTCATAACAACATCTTTCTTTCTGATCTTCTCTGAGCACCCTTCGGACAAACTTCACACAAATCCTCCACATCTTCTGTTCCTCACAAATAATTTTGTGTACAGTTCCCACACTGACATCAAACTGTGCACTTATTGTTTCTATAGACACACGATGGTCCTTATCCATGAAATTCTTTATTTGGCCAATCAACTCTGGTGTATTGACTTCCTTACTCCTCCCACACCTCTCATCATCCCTCACAGACTCCCTGCCTTCCTTGAATCTCTTATGCCACTCAAAACCTGATGCTCGATTCATGCAAGATGGTTGAAAAGCAGTCTGAAGCATTCCATAAGTTTCAGTGGCATTTTTTCCAAGTTTAAAACACAATTTTATTACATATCGTTCTTCTAAAGTGTCCTCATATCCAGATTGCATTTTTGAAATTCACCAGCTGTGACAATCAGGCTTTAGTAGAGTGAATTCCAATTGCTGCTGTAGCTGTTCATTTGAACCTGAAATCATAAAAATTGGTCATCTCATAAGATATATAGCAATAACATACTGAATTTTCAAGAGTCTACGACAATTTTAAATACCTGTACAAAAAAGTCTGGAAACTTATTGAAGGCACCTCGTACAGTCGGTGTATTCTACAGCCCCAGCAGATATGGCCAAGTGGGGTTGGGTAAATACCAACTCAAAACATCTCATTACATAAAAATGAGATGAGCATTGCCAAGTAAGTACCATTACTCTCTGAGATTCCAAGAAATAGAATTTTTCAACATGACACAATAATGATTTCATGGATCATATAAAACATTTGCATCAATGATGTAAAAGTGATATTCATAAATTTCCTCTAATATTTTTTGATGAGATGATTTCATTGTTTTTTAGATGGTTAGAACAATTCCCTCTTTGCCGTTGATTTTTATCCCCTAATATTTTAGTTGATTCATTCTCCAACTTTCTTACCATTGGCCTAATGAATAGAGTGTTCGCCAATGGTTCGGGAGATTGGGTTCTATCCCAGGTCGAGTTATACCAAAGACTCAAAAAGTGGTACTTGATGCCACTTTGCTTAGCACTCAGCATTATAAGGTAAAGATCAAGGGCAAAGTGAAGCAATCCAGGGAATGGAGTAGTGCCCTACCCTACACCTCGGTGTAGTTGCTATTGAAAAGGGAGCCTTCAGGTCACACTCGATTAAGGTTGCCAACTTTACAACTTTATTTTATAACTTATACATAGGGTTGCTTTTAAAAAATATTCCAAGTCTAAAGATCTATCCTAATTTTAAAATCTTAATCATCAATCTATTCAGATAATTTGAACTTGCTGATGTCACTACAAATGCTGCTACTTCTATAAATATAGTCTGTGAGTAACTGAGTTTTATAACTGTGTCAAATGGATTCCTTTGTATTGAAACAGACTTTTTCATAAAGATTCCAAGTTGATTGATTGATTTTAACAGCATGTCAAAAGTCTAAGGTTATTTTATGCCTAAGGCTTAGGGAATTGCTTTCATTGTATGTTGATATTTACATTTTTGAGTATTTATTTCTTAATAGGATTATTTTTTTTTACTCATGGTCCTATCAAATATGAATAATTTTCAAACAGGTCTATTTGCCTTATAGAAAGGACCCTGCCAAGAACTACCAGTCTAGATTAGAGTGGACCTGGGAATAATGGCAATGAAGGGGTATTCCATACACCCCAGATCTCCAGAACTAGAACCTCACCATCAGATACAGTTTAGTCATACCCAGGACACCATTTTTTTTTTTTTTTTGGTGGATGAGGCTTTCCTCTTCTGCAGTGGATACAATCAGCATATTCTAATCCCTGCCAACAGGGCATTTTCTTCATAGAATTGCTCAAGAAAATCTTTACATTTTCTTAGAGGCAAATCTCAACTAAACTATATCATTAAATCAGCGACTAAGATGAAATCTTGGATATCTTGTCAGAATAATTAAAAGTAATAAATCACTAAGGTTTTCGATTTTTCTTTTATATAATTAGGAATCAAATAATTATTAATTACAAATGTTTCATTCTCCAATAAAAGTAACCAATGTGAAACACTTGGAACATTCCTTCTAATATTGGAATTTGATTTCTCAAAAGAAAAAAAAGAAAAAATGATCGACTATAACAAAAATTTCGATCTTTATGGACACTCATTTAAAAACCAAGTAACCTCCTGTGATTCTTTCCCCTTCCTCAGAATTACTTGGATGAAATTATTTTATTTTTCTGTAAGAAAGTTCCACATGAACACTTAAGAATTGATTGGTACTAACCATTATTTTGGTCAAATGTGGGTACTTTGATTTAAACAACAAAAAAAATGTTATCTTTTCATACAGTTTTAATCTTCTCTTTGCATTTTTTTTTTTCGGTATTTGCTTTTTATTTTTTTGCAAATATCAAGTAAACAGACAAATAAAAGGAAAAATAAGGAAAAACAAATAAATTAAAAGCAGTAAAATATGAATTATCTCCCTTCATTTCAGATCAGACTTGATTAGTAGCTAAGTGTAACTAGAAAAAAAAGATTGTAAAAATGGCTGCCAATATGATGAATCATGCTTTAAATTGGTACACCAATATTCTATAATAGTTCCACATGAACAGTTTAGAATTGATGGGTGCTAACCATTATTCCGGTCAAATGTGGGCTCTTGGATTTAAGAAAAAAAATATATATCTTTCCATTCAGTTTTAATGTTCTCTTCCCATTTTCTTTTTTTGGCAAATATCAAATAAAACAACAAAAAATTAAGGAAAAACAAACTAATAAACTAATAAATTAAATTAAAGGCAGTAAAATATGAACTATCTCCCTTCATTTCAGATTTGTAGTTGAGTACAACTTGGAAAAAACACTAAAATGGCTGCCAACTTGATGAATCATGCTTTAAACTGTTACACCAAAATGATTTGGATAAAACAAACTATAATGCCTTCAATAATGATTGCTTTAAAATCTACTGTATATTCTGATCCAAACAAAATGTTAGATGAGGATCTGTACTGTTGAACTGGTTGCAATAGTATGGCCTGTGAAATAAAACATTGGCAGCCTGAAGGGTTAAATTGGTCATTCATAATCAACCAAGAAAGGTCACTGAGGATATGTATTTACCCAACTCCTCTGCTCCAGGAAGGATGTGACACATGGTGAATTTTTAATTGGAGCATAGCTGTCGCTTTCAGAGTTTTCCCTCTCCTTGACTGGTTGCTATACTAAGGCTAAAGAACCCAGTCTGCCCTACCATTTACCAATAGCTGAAGGGAGAAAAAGATGGATACATGCCTTGCCCATAGGTATTAGTGCAAACAGCCCTGCCCAGGACTAAACTTAGTTCGCAGATTCTGTTTCTTAAAAGAATAACCATTATATCAAAGGGAGCATTAAGATTAACCCAACTAAAAAAGTTTGTACAGCCAAAAAGTATTTGGCATAGAACAGCCGAACATAAGCTGAGAGAGATTAACCAAAATAAGGTAAGATTAAAAGAGCAACAAAAGACCAGTATATATGGTGCTAAATAGTCAAAGATTTATTTCCCAATTAACAAGTAGCAGAAAAATAAGTGACATAAAAGGAGTACAGATGCAGGCAGGATGGGGTCAGGAAGGTGATCCACTGAGAATTGTGCAAGAGTCTGAACTTTGACCATACTCACAAATAGTACATGCATAAATGAGAATCTGTTCTGGAAAATTAGACACACTTCTCTTGGATTTCTATATATAAACAGATCACCCAATCCAGACCAGAAGATCAAACATAATTTTGATCAACAAGAACAGAATTTGTCAACTTATAGATTTTGCCATTCCAACAGACTACAAAGTAATAAAAGAAAGTAAAAAAACTGGACAAATACCTGAAACTTGCCAGATAGGTGAACAAATTATGAAACATGAAGGTGACAGTGATACCAACCATAGTTAGAGCACTTGGGACAATAAAAAATAAATAAAATGAAATTTGAGTAACTGGACACCCTTAGAAATTAAGATTGTCCACACTACAACATTGCTGAGATCAACAAGAATATTAAGAAGAGTCCAAGAGAGATAGGAAGACTTGCCATCATTCCAGTGAAAATTACCAATTATTAAGGGTGTAGAAAACTAATAAAGGGTGAAATAATAATAATAATAATAATAATAATAATAAAAGAATCAGAATATTTGAAGAAATGGAAACTTACAAGTACTTAGGAATATTGGAAGCAGAAACCATCAAACGATCGAAGATGAAAGAAAAAACTAAAAAATAGTATCTCAGACAAATGAGAAAACTTTTCAAAACCAAGCTCTACAGCAGAAATCTCATCAAAAGGTTTTTTCCCTTGTAAGGTATTCCGGGCTATTCTTGAAATGGATGAGGGAAGAACTTCAACAAATGGACCAGAGGACAAGAAAGCTTGTGATGATGCATAAGGCTTCACATACCTGAGTTGAAGTAGACTTGCTGTCAGTCAGAAAAACAAGAAGAAAAATAACTGTATCAATGTTTCAAGTGATAAGCAAAATCTCACACATGAAAACATGGACATAGCTAAGAAAGGGAAACCTTAAGAGAAACTGAATCTTTTCTAATAGCAGCACAAAACAATGCCATAAGAACCATGTCAAAGCAAAACTAGATAATACACAACAAAATAGCAAATGTATGTTATGTGGTGAAAGAGACAAAATGATCAATCCCATAATAAGTGAATGCAGCAAATTAGCACAAAGAGACACAACTGGGTGGGCAATGTGATCCACTGGGAATTGTGCAAGAAATTTAAATTTGACCATATGAACAAATGGTATATACACAACCTAGAATCCATTCTGGAGAATGAGATGCACAAACTTCTCAAGGATTTTGAAATACAAACAGATCACCTAATCTTTGCCCAATGACCAGACTTAGTGACAGTCTACAAAAAAAAAAAAGCCTGCCCAACAGTGGACTTAGCCATCCTGGCAGACCACAGAATAAAACTGAAAGAAAGTGAAAAAAGAGATTAGTATCTAGACCTTGTTTGAGAACTAAAAAACTATAGAATATGAAAGTGACGGTGATACCAATTGTAATTAGTACACTTGGTACAATCACCAAAGGATAGATAAAAGGACTTGAACACTTGGAAAACTAAAACATTATTAAGATTGGCCAGAATACTGCGAGGAGTTCTGGAGACTTGAGGAGACTTGCTGTCTCTCAAACTCCAGTGGAAGACCATCAGCTAACACTTGCATGAAAAATATAAAATAATAATTTGTTTTTCATACTTGTGTATTAGTCTCTAAAAGATAACTCATGAACACTTGGCAGATTTTTTTTTTAAACATGGACTGCTTGATTTACTGATTTTAACCACATATCAACCCATTTTTTAAAGGTAAGAGAATTGCATATATGCTTACATTTTATTGTAACTTAAGAATTTATCCACTGTTATATCAAGTATTTTTATCAAATACAGATGATTTTCAAGCCAATCAATTTGACCTATAGACAGCACCCTAACAGGTATTACCACTCCAAATCAGAGTGACCTGGCTGTAATGGCAATGAAGGGGTACTCTGTACCCCCAATAATTGGATCCTTACCACCAGAGATGGTTGAGAGTCATACCCAGGACAGCACTTTTTGGTTGCTAGGGGCCTTACATACAGACAGGATATTCTAAGTCTCACCAACAGGGTAGAACATAATCTGCTTGAATGAATGAGATGCTACTTCAAAGTATGAGGAATCTTATCATGAAAAAAATGTCTTGCCCTCATTTCTAATTTCTACCATTTCCCAGAAAGAATCCCTCTTTATGAATTAATACAGAGGTTCACAAACGGTTCAGCTCAGAAAAGGTAGAGGTAAAACTCAATTCTAGATTTATTTTAAATGTTCAAATTCCTCAAACTTTTAGGCGGCATCTTTTACAGGAGTAATTTTTAATCACCAGCTTAATTTTGATTTTGATTTTTTGACAAAATAAATCTTGATTCTTCCCAAAGAAACAAGATTTGTTTTTATTACTAGTTGGTTTTTGCACCCAAAAAAGCAATTAAATTAAAAAGAAAAATTAAATCATACTTCTTTAATGTGTTATTTGCTCAAGACAAAAAGGTATTTGTTGGAAAGTTCCTATTTGAGATTGTTTTTATCATCATCATCATCATCATCAAAATGAGCTGACAGCATGTATTCCTTTGACACTCTCTCTCTCTCTCTCTCTCACTAATCATCTATCTCAGCTATCACTCTTGGAAAGTTATCGAGATGGTATCCAGATTTCACACAGAGTTGAAGAATGTAAGTTTTTGCTGGTCAACCCACACAGTTGGCTCCATGTGTAAGAATTTATAATAAAAATAACAAATTTTCATATATATATATATATATATATTCTATAGCTTTTGGTTTTATCTGTGAGATCAGATTTCCATATGATTGATAACATGTCAATAGCTGTTTACAAAAAACTAAATTGGAACTACACAAAAATGTTCTGTGCTGTTTTAAACAAATCTTAGAACCAATACCCCACAAAACAACAACTGTAGGACCAGTTACCCCCCACCCATCTCACAAACCATCCAAGTAAGATGAACTAGACATGCTGGGCCCTGCTGAAAAAGTAAGGATGAACTCATAATCAATGTTCCTTTCTGGACTCCAATACATGGAAATGCCAGTGTTGGTCAACCAGTTCTTATATACATCAGCTCTGTGCACACACTGGTTGCAGTCTAGACAATCAGTCAGGAGAGATGAATGATAGGGATATATGGCAAGAGAGAGTCAAGTAACACAATGCTATCAGCTTAACTTAATGATGATGAAGCAGAAGATACCCCGCAAAAACAATTACTGACACCGACTACGCCAATGACATAGCGCTTCTGGCAAATGCACTTGCCCAGGCCAAAACCCTGCTACATAGTCTGGAATGAGCCACTGCTGGCATTGGCCTCCATGTCAAAACACACAAGACGGAATATATGTGCCTTAATTAAACAGGCAACATCTCCACACTAAACAGTACTGCTCTGAAACTAGTTGACAAGTTCACCTACCTAGAAAGCAGTCTCTCATCAACCAAGACAGACATCAACTCACGACTAGCAAAGGCATAAACAGCTATCGATAGGCTATTGGTCATATGGAAGTCAGACCTGACCGATAAAATAAAATGCAGTTTCTTCCAAGCAGCAGTTGTGTTGATGCTGCTATATGGATGCACTACATGGACGCTAACTAAACGTATGGAGAAAAAGCTTGACGGTGACTACACAAGAATGCTGCGAGCAATATTGAACAAGTCCTAGAAGCAGCACCCCACAAAGCAGCAGCTGTATGGTCACCAATCACTCATTATGAAAACTATGAAAATTAGATGAACCAGACCTGTAGGACACTGCTGGAGAAGTAGGAATGAGCTCATAAGAGATGTACTCCTGTGGACCTCTTCACATGTATGAGCAAGGATGACCAGCTCGAACCTATATACAACAGCTCTGTGCAGATACGGGTGTAGCCCTGAAGACCAACCAGAAGCAATGGATGATAGAGAGGGTTGGAGAGAGAGGGTCAGAGATATCCACACTGATGGCGCAACATGATAATGATGATGATATATATATATATATATATAACATCACATGGTATGAAAAATTTGTGTAACCAATTAAGCCTTTATTAGATGATGAATATTGGGTCAAGCACAGATTCAGCTCCAAAGCATCATAACCACTCACCTAAAACACCCTTGTACAATCTTACAATACCACCAGACTTTGTTGCTTTTCCATTACACTGTGGGAATGCCAGCTCAAGATACAGCCTCTTTGAACAATTGTTTGTTGTATTCACAACTTTCCAGCCATAAAGTCCTTATTCATTGATGTAAGATTTTAATTAATTGAATAAGAATAAAAATCCCCATAGAATTTATGCATACAAGTTCTCGATCATTAATTATTGATTCAATGATATTAATTTGAATTATATGACAAGATAATAAGATCAAATTCATTAAAATGTCAAAACAACATTCTACATAGTTCAAATGGCTATTTTTTCAACTGGTAACTTGTACCAATAAACAAAGGAATTTTGTATACTTTTAGGAACTCCTGACTCTGGATCCTTTCAATTATTATATATATATATATATATATATAGGATGTGTGAGTGACATAGTGGTTAGTAATAAGCTTAGTTTAGATTCCATCCAAGACAACAACTTTACAGTTCAAAGAACAAAAGCAAATAAAAGTTGAGAAGTGATTACTGTTACTGTCATATGACACCCTATGAGACCCCTAACAGACATGCCAATTCTTTATTTATTGAATCTTTACACAAATATTCCTACAAAAACTAATAATTTGCAAGCAATTAAGTTTAATTGCATTTTCGATGTTTTAAGAGCCAATATATCAATTTAATTTAAAATCATCATGAACATTATCTTAAACAAATTTATTTGACCATAAATAGGACTCGTACAGGTATTACTACTCTGGATTGGAGTGGACCTGGGGGTCATAGCGGTGAAAAAGTGACTAAACACTCTATAGAACTATAGCCTCACTATTGCATGGAGTTAAGTGTAATATCTAGAAGCCTAATTTAGAGTGGGGTCTTACTCATCTCTAAAGGAAGCATTTAGTGCATTCTAAGCCGCACTAACTGTGCAATGTAATATCTGATGAATCTGTGTGAAAGATAGCTAGCTAGCTATCCAAATTAATCTATATCTATTTATCTGTCTATTTTACATCTGTTCTATATCTGAGTCTTTTTTCATCGTTATATCTATTTTTAGCTTTTCTTCAATCCTAATCTTATATATATATATATACACACACATACATGTGTGTGTGTATGTGAAGTTGGTTCAAAAAGTTCTAAGCCTCACCCTAAAAGAAGAGCATAACTGAACATTTTTATTATAGCAACACACTACCACTTCTTATAAAACTAGAAAAATCTGAATTTATTTTTTTCTTCTTTCTGAATGAGGCTTGAAACTTTTTGAACGGTTCTTGTGTGTTTTCATGTGTATATATATATGTATATATTTCCACTTTAGTTTTGCTTAACAGGAAAGCCAGCAGGGATTGTGCTGATTGATTGATTGATTTTATGGCAAATCTACTAATCTAGGGTTTTTTTATGCCAAGAGATTAAGGAATCATATTCATTGGACATTCATATTTACATTTTTGGCGTTGTTGTTACTTAAAGGGTTTTTTTATACATAGTCCTATTAGATATGAATAATTTTCAAATACATCTATTTCACCCATAGATGAGAACCTAAAAGGTACAGTGGAGCCTCAACTTACGAAAACCCTATTATATGAAAAATTCAGAATATGAAATGGGCTTGGAAGACATTTCCATCCCATTTAACAAAAAAATATTCAAGATAAGAAAGCACAAATCAAAAGTGCCCCACTTGAAAGGTAAAGTGTCATTATTTGTAATAACATTTATTATTATTTTTCATTGATTTTATTATTTTCTCATCATTTTTTTAACATCTATGTAAATAACTATGTCGTCATTAATGAACATATTCCTTCCAGTGGTATAATATTTACACTTTATATGACTGCTTTCGTATCTCAAGGTATCACTATACTACCACTGTGGGTTAGAATGGCCATGAAGGGGTGATTCCACACTCCCCAAATCACTAGAACTGGAACCTCACTGTCAGATGTAGTTTTGTTTAATTTCTGACTCCTCTGCAGGGGATACAGTCAGTGTATTCTAAACTTGCAATCAGGATTTTGTGGTTTTAGATATATTTCTGATCCTACCTATATAAAGAGGAAAAAAACTTCCATTCTTCTTCACACTTCATTACATATATTCTAAAACTTTATGCAGTTACTCCACCATGAATGTTTATGAGGCAAAATCTATGTAAATGAACCTCACTTTTTTTAAAACCTTCAGCCTTCTCCTCTGTTTATTCTATTTCAAACCGCAAGTACCACCTGCCCTGGAGAGTGAAGGGGTGAGCGGTACCATGATGATGTTTGTATTCAGAAAAATAAGCCCAGGTCTTTTGTATAAGCTTATGTAAGTAAATGTTACCATTCATGTTCTCACATGCAATCTATTCTCAATCTTAGGATAGGCTCACTCATGTGATTGAAACAAGTCACCCACGTCAGAACAAAACCAGGAAGAAAATGTCCTCTGCCTTTGACTAGATCAGCCAGGATAAAAATGTTCACTCAGTGCATGCATGCTCAATAAAATATGACATCTTCTCCTGTCAGCATATTTTTCCTGCACCTCACCTTCGTTTTACAGGTGGCTGAGTAGGTGGGCATGAGTAAGACACGTCACACTGTTTGTGCGATATCAGTTGTCTTGACAACTGAGCCAGAAAAGCATTGATTGGTTGCTCATTGTTTAGCTTGACAACAGTTCTCAGTCAGATTTTTATCGAAAGAAGTGTATATATATGTGTGTGTGTGTGTGAGTATATATATATATATATATATAGGTTGCAATGGGTAAATTGTCGTCTAAATTATACAAAAATGAAAATAACACTGACATCTCAATTTATCAGATATATTTTCCAAAATTACATGAAAGTATCTTGATATACTATTGATTAAATTACTTCAAAGAAACTGCCATTGGCTCAAATGACAGCCTCCAGACGACTTTAGAATCTCCTGCAAGCTTTTCTAATGGTCTCCTGGTTTAAATCTGTAAATGCTGCCGTTATCATTGCCTTCAGTGCATTTTTGGTGTTGCACAGTTTTGCTGTTCTCTTGCTTAACCACACCCACACATAATGATCAAAGGGATTGCAATCTATGGAGTTTAGCTGCCAGATCTTAGGGGTTATGTAGTTGCAGAAATTTTCTGATGGTCAAGACTAGGTTCTCTTACATGTCTGGCATGGCAAAAGCCACCTTCTTGATCCAGGACAGCACTAACTCCTTCAGGCACTTGATGTAGGTCTCCATATTGAGTGTAAGGATATATGGGTTGATGAATAAAGGCATAATGCCTCTGTTGCTAGTGACTACTCTAAACACCATGATGTGAACTGGATATTTGGTTTTCATCAATTACAGAATATCTTGTAGGGATAGAGCAAGTCAATAGTTGTTCATCATTTGATTTGGCAGAAATTTTTCTCCTCTGAGAAAAACCAAAGCATGTTTGGTTACTTGAGTTTGCAGTGTGGCCTTTCCTCTTTGCCTTTATGGCCTGTGATAAAAATTGTCCTTTTCTCATCTTCTTTGAGAAATACCAAATGTCTTCATGCATGACCAGCTTGATAAGAAACTCAAACACTCTAATGTCCCTTTATGCAGTTGGCTGGGACTGTAGAATACACCAACTGTACCTCTGCAGAGGGGTAAGACCCCACCCAACAAGTTTCCTGGATATGACACGAAACAATCTGATGGTGAGGTCCCAGCTTTAGGGAATGCAGAGTACCCCTTCATTACCATCGCTCCGAGGTCCACTCTGACCTGGAGTGGTAGCACCTGATAGGGTCCTATCTATGGATCAAATAAAACTAAAATGCATACTTATGCTAAACTGAATTGTTTGAAATAGAACTGTTTAGCCATTTAACTGCATGTAGATAAAAACTATACTTATACCAAACCGAATTGTTTAAAATAGAACTGTTTGAATAAACTGAATTGTTTGAAATAGAAATGTTTTTGATGATTAAATTGTGTACTTATGTTAAACTGAATTGTTTAGAATAGAACTGTTCATTTGTTTAAAAATGAATTTAGCATTAAAAACGTATAAAGTTTGATATGCCATATAACCCAAACAAATAAATCTAATGTCCCTGGCTATAGATGTAATTGACTAGCTGGGATCATTATCAATCATGGCTAGGATTTTACCAAAAAATGCTGGAGTTCTGTTCCCATCAGAACAATCAGAGTGAGGCTTATATAAAAGGTACTTCTGCCCTACTATTTTACCCGTAGTTAGGAGGAGAGAAGAGATGGTTTCAAGCCTTTCCCAAAGGCATCACCTCATAGTTAAACACAGTCAAGCCATAGGGGCTAATGTGCTGGACTCTGACATCATAGTAAGTAAGTTCAAACCCAATCTATGTTCACTTTTGGAGTGATACCATTGGGAAAGATATGAACTCCCTTATCCTACCAGCAATGGGTTAGATGACACCACTACTGTCTATCTATAAGGATGGCTTTGGCATTAAATAAACTATGAAAGTTGATATGTCATTAAAAACAAAAAACCTGAACCAAATCAACCTTGTCCAGGCTGTGAACTAAAGTTGCGGAATCAATTTCCAAATAGATTAAACACAGACATTTTTTCATGGAGGTACTTGTTGTGTAATAGTTATTGTCATAGAAAATGGACTCGGCAACACGAGTTCAAATCCTGGATGAGACTGCATTTCATATAGCACTAATACCCTTGGGAAAGGCATTCCAATTATTCTCCCTCCAGCTATGGGTAAATAGGTGGGCAGACTGGGCTCCTAAGCCTTGGTTAGATAACCAGTCTAGGAGAAGGAAAACTTTAAATTCATACCAGTTAAACTCTGCTTAAAAATTGACCTTGTGTCACATCCTGCTCGTGTGGAGGGGTTGGTAAAAACATACTTTTTTTTTTTTAATGTAAGGTTATATTTGATTTATTTTCAATCTATCTGAATCTATTCATATTTTATTTATATAGTTATACTTCATTTATTTTCTGTTTATCTATCTTTTGATTATATATCTATTTATCTATCTATTAATCTCTCTATTTGAATCCATGCAAATTTTTCTATGTTCTTATCTACCTCTGAATGTACTTACCTTTATTATTTGACTGATTAAAAATATCAAGAATAAAATTTATTCCTCAAAATGAGGTATTTTGTCATAAAAATTAATGCAACAAAAAACAACAGAAAATAAAATCCTTTACAAATATGCATTCTTGGTTCCAATCCTTATCAATAAAAATAATACGGGAAATAAATTTTTACTTAGTTTATCTTTGTATCACCTTATCTATATACATAACTGTACACATCAAATTCACTTTTATATTTTGCATTTTTAGGAATCTTTCTATTGCAATCAGTATTGCATTCATAGTCTCAAATAAAAATTCTTCATCAGATATGAAATGATAGGAATATATTTAATTTCAATTTGCGCATTTGACTCTGTGTAAGTGTGGATCTAAATATGTAAAGGTCCACAAAATTTTCTCTATATTTATATACCTAGAATTTTGTGGGCCTATACAAATATGTTCAAATGCTGAAATAGGTTAGATTCAGTTATTCGGTTTAAAGGCATATCAACCCATAATGGTTATTTAATGCCAAATCCTGTTTATACATATATTTTATGATTTTTTAGTGAACAGTTTGTAAGTAGCATTAATTTTCAAATGAACCAGAGCTCATTTGTTTGCACACAGTTAAATGGTTTCAAGTAGAGTAAATGATGAAACAGTTCTATTTGACCAATAGATGGGATGTAAACAGGTACTACAACATCTGGTCAGAGTGGGGCTGAGAGTAATAGCAATGAAGGGGTACTCCATATTCCCCAAAGCTTCAGAACTGGAGCCTCATCATTAGATGGTTTAGTGTCATATACAGGACATTCACTGAGGGGTGCGGCGGTCTTACATCTCTGCAGAGATACAGTGAAGTGTTCTAAAGCCCCAGCCGACTGTACAATCACAGAAATAGCAAAATAGCAAAGTTTATATATATATACACACACATATATACATAAATGTACATGCATATATACACACACACACACATATATATATATATATATATATACATATACACACATTTATACACACACAAACATATATATATTTATATATTCATATACACATGTTTATATACACACATATTTAAATGTGTATATATATATATATATATATATATATATATATATATATATATATATATATACACATACACACATGCATATACATATACATATACATACATACACATGCATGATAGATAGATCATACTGAACAAATTTTTAATCATCCAATTTCCAAATATAATAGAGATAACAACAAAGTGTTAACAAGAATCCTTCCCTCCTTCCTGAATAGAAACATCAATATCATCATGGATGAGAAGTCAATAGGTTCAGAGTTCCCCTAGTATAACTCAGCGATGTTTATGTAACAATACATAACCCACGGACATACATTTGTCTAAAGTAACAGTAACTCAAATGTTTAGATCTACCTGAATGAAAACTATTGAGTGGATCAACATTCAAAATTTATTTAGTTTTGTCACATCCACTTTCAACATTCCCAGGAAATTATTTAACAATGCTAATGAAATGACGTTAATGTATTTTCGGTTTATTAGAAGTTTTAAAACATGTCAGTACATGAAAAGAAGTACTTTGTAAACTGATTCAACTTCTGTATCATTGACGATCAAGTGACTGAGCATCCAACACACATCATCGGAACTTAACAATATGATGCTTGAATGGCTGAAATCCCACAAGATTTAGAGAGGAGGAAAAAATAAAAGGTTGATTGGAGGTTTCAATCCTCCCATGTTGTGTTAAGAAATGTAATCTCTTTTTTGAGGTTCATGCAAGAAACAACTTGTATTGCAAATGTGTTACCTTAGATGTTGTCCTGCTAAGTAGCTGCTTTTTCGAAGACCTTACATTTTAACCCTTTTACCACTGCATTTTCCAATGTTCTGGTGCTTACAGTGTCACATTTTTCAGGGAGGTAAAAAAAAAAAAAGCAAAACGCAACTATTTCACAAATAAAAAAAAATGTTTGTAACTTTAAAATTTTTAAGTCATCATAAAAGTTAGTTTTCTTCAAAACCAAAGATACGAGGATTTAATAATTCTTAGCAGAACATTAGACAATCAAAATAGATATTATTAGGTATTATTTATAACCAAACCCTACAACTGATATTCTGTCACAAACAAGAAAAATATTAAATTCAGTTTGAATATATATTTACTATATCGAGTTCTACATGGTGTATACTTACTTTTAAATCATTATGTATTCATATTTTTTATTACAAATTTTCATTGCTGGAGTGTTTGGTAAAAAATAATATCGAATAATATCCATTTTTTTATCATGTTCTATAAGAAATAATCGAATACTAGTATCTTTGAGCTGAGATTTTTATTGAATACTTAAGTCTTAAAATTACATCTTCAACTAGCTATAACTCAATCATTGGACATATTTCTTTAGTCATTCCTTCCCTAAAAATACTTTGAAGGAGTCAACTAATAGTCACTAGCTGATATATAATTCTCGAAACTTGAATGCAACTATTCAGTTTAAAATAAAGGCAAATGACTGAAATTTACTCTTATCTCGACCGTGAATGTAAGTATTACTTTTCTATAAAAACATTTGTACATCATCATTACTTTAAAAACTTTCAAATCACCATAAAATGTCATGTTAATCAATGTTATAAACTAGTATTAGAACAATTAGAACATTTTCTAAATAAAATTAGGAAATTTCCTCCCTAGTTTTTTTCTCTTTTTTTTCTGTAGCTAATATCTGTAATGCTTGATCTTGTAGTATCTTATAAAGTAGAACAGAAGTCACATGGGCAAAGATTCCAAACTGAATCATGCATAATTTCTTTCAGAATTTGCTTAGCACACAATGACCAAAATTGTTTACTTCTATGTGTTTCCATGGTAACAATTAGAATGAAAAATATGGAAAAAATAATTGAATTTGTTGTCAAAATTAACGTGAAACTTCTCCACAAAATTCCCAGGAAAATACAAACCAACAAATATAACATGAAATTCAACTATATTTGTATAAATAACATAGTACAAGTAATTTAACAATTGTTACACCACAGCACAGTGCTTGAAAATTGACTATACCATTCTGTGAGCAGGGCATAGAATATACTGACTGTATTCCTTGCTTTGGGGAAAGACTCCCCAACTCCAAAAAGGAGGTGTCCTGGGTATGACATTAAACTGCATCTGAAGGTGAGGCTCCTGTTCTGGGGAATGTAGAGTACCTCTTCATTCTCAGATCTACTTAGACTCAGAGTGGTAGTAATTGTTAGGGTCCCATCTATGGTTCAAATAGATCTGTTAGGGTCTCGTCTATGGGTTAAATAGATCTGTTAGGGTCCCATCTATGGTTCAAATAGATCTGTTAGGGTCTCGTCTATGGGTTAAATAGATCTGTTAGGGTCCCATCTAAGGGTCAGATAGATCTGTTAGGGTCCCATCTATGGGTCAAATAGATCTGTCTGAAAATTATTCATATTAGACAGAAATACCTGGTATCATAAAATTGAATGTAAAAAACTTAAGAAACTACACAAAAAATATAAATATAAATGTAGAATGAATGCTATCCTCTAACCTTTAGGCATAAAAAATGCCCAGATGGATTGACATGCCATCAAAATCAATCAAAATTAACTATAGTTGAATATGGCAAAGTTCTTGCAATTGAAGTATAGTTGAAGTACATAACAGAGAAAGAGCTAAAATATCATGATACGATTTACTAACCCCTCCACTTGGGCTGGATATGACACAAGGTTAATTTTTAAGCGGAGTTTAACAGGTTTGAATTCAGAGTTTTCCTTCTCCTAGACTAGTTGCCTAACCAAGGCTGAAGAACCTAGTCTGTCCTACTATTTACCCACAGCTGGAGGGAGAATAATTGGATTCATACCTTCCCCAAGGGTATTAGTGCTATGTGAAATGCAATCAGTCTCTAAAATATCATGATGAACAATCCTGTTATTGTAAGATTTAAGGTCATCATAGAACCCGAGCAAAAAAGGGGATCTACACCTGGCAAAAATTATAATTTGATTAATTAATTTTAATGACATGTCAAACCATCCAGGGATATTCGATGGCTAGAGATTTGTGAATTGCATTTATTATATAATCGTATTTACATCTTTTGTGTAGTTTCTTAAGAGGTTTTTTGGGTTTGAATTTTCTTACATATGGTCCTATTAAATATGACTAATTTTTAAAAAGACTAACCTAGAGATAGGACCCTAACAGGAACTACCTCTCTGGCTCAGAATGAACCTGAGAGTAATGGTAATGAAGGGGTACTCCACACTCTCCAAATCCCTAGAACTGCAGCCTCACCATGAGATGCAGTTCAGTTTTATAACTAGGACACCTCTTTTTAAATGGGTCTTACCCTTCTGCATCCCTTGCAGAAGGGCAATCTTGGCAAAAAGGGTTATAGGGATCTTAAACCATCCCACAATCCATTTCATAGAGATATGGACAATCTTAATCAGACATCATTTTGTAAATCTCCATGTCTCAAAAAAATAGAGAGAAATCTATTGGGGAGCTTATTTTTAGTTCTATAGGATGCTGGTATGAAGAAATCTATTGGACTAGTTATATAAACAGAAGATGGCAGTGAAAAAGCTAAAAATATCATGATTAACAACCCTATTATTGTAAGATTGAAGGTGATCATAGCATCTGGGCAAAAAGGCTCATTAGAATTTACCTCTGGCAAAAATTATGGAATTAGCACATTGATTAATTAATCTTAATGACATGTCAAACCATCTAGGGATATCTAATGACTAGAGGTTAGCAAATTGCATTCAGTATACAATCATATTTATATAGCAAAATTTAGGTAATTATCATACTTAGAAGGATATTCACCTTTTTTTATTTAGCAGTAAATAATCTAATAAACAATAAGACGCAAAACCCATCCTTTTGTTTATTTTTTGTCAATGAATTCTATAATTTTTTCTTCAACACTGGATTATTCTGTAATATTTTCCTCAGAATGACTTAGAAAAAATTATACCATTGATTTAAGGAATATTTTTATAACACCAGAATGCTAAGCTATTAAATAAAAAGTATTTCCTGTCTTATCTATAATTAGTTTATTTTTCTGCTCCAGTACTTTTAGTTTCAACTGACATGTGATAGTTTTTCTGATCTGAATGAAACATACAGATGGACAAAAATGCTTGTCAAACTCTTGAAGGTGGAATAAAAGACTGTTGCATGGTAACGGATAGCCTCATCTGAAGACATTACTATGATAACTCATGATTAACAATAGATAATCAGAAAAGCTTTAAGATAAATGATCAAATTTCTGGATGGGCTGAGAGTGTAATATCTGTTTTCCTGACCTCAGCTATGTTTTTGTCCTCAGGCAGTTCATGAAAAAAACCAAGACAAGACTGACCCAAAGGATTTTGATAGTTTCTACAAAAAGGGAGGTTAAGAATAGTCTGACATTTTCAATAGACTGGTCAAAGGAACCAGTCAGTTTTTGCCTTTACCATACATATGTATAAAAACTTTTTAGGAAGGAACCTACTAGCATTCAACTTTATAACAAGGAGGTGCCAAAAAGTTCTCAGCTCAACCAAGAAACAACCTTGAGTAATACATACTCTTCTAAACTTAGCATAATGGTAATCATAGTAGGAAGTGGAATGGGTGACACAAGTTCAAATCCTGAAGCAGACTGCATTTTATTTTGAGAAATGCATGAATCCATCTATTCTCCAAATGCTTGAAATCCATCTATTCAGCCAAAAGTAAATAGCGAAGCAGATTGGGTTCTTTAGTTTTGGTTTGGCAAACTCTGAATTGCACCATTTAAAAACTGACCTAGTGTCACACCCTGTTCATTGACAAAGGGTTGGGTAAATACATACATACTATTCTGCATACAGTGTCATCCATATGTACAACTTTATAAGTAAATGAATGCACTCATACCAACATTGTTAGGAGTTTACTTATTTATTAAGAAGTTGGTGAGGTGTTCTTATTTAGGAGTTATACTGTCTCAATTCCACAATTTAACACCCTTAAGTTTCTTTAACCCTTCAAAAAAATATTTATTAAATTTTCTTTTAATCATTCACATCTTGGTTGAACTTAAAACTTTTTTGCACCACCCAAACACAAAAGTATCTTTACTTTATCACTTCAAATTGCATTTGTTTTATGTTCTTGTTTGTATTGCATTCCCCTGTTGATAGAGATAATTCTTTTTTTTTTCTTCCTTAAACCCATGTCAACTAAATTATGTAATTCAAACTGATTTTGTAAATAGTTACTTTCTGATTAAGATCAGAACTTTTATACTTTTGTTCTTGTTTCCCCATTCATAATCATTAGTGAGTTATATAGTCGTGTGTGTGTGTATATATATATATATATATACACACACATGAAGTCATTCAAAAATTTTAGATTTGTCACATACCTCTCACTATTGTAAGGACCTCACCTGCACAAAAATTAAAAGGAGAAATCTAAATTAGTTTTTCTAGTTTTAGTGTGTTAGTATGTTGCCGCAACAAAAATATTCAACTATGGTTCGTCTTTCTAGATGAAAACTTTTTGAACAATCCATGTTTGTGCATGTACTAATATATGTACATAGTTGTGTGTGTGTTTGCATATACAGGAGTTGTTCAAAAAGTTCTTACCCTCACCTAGAATGAAGAACCATAGCTGAACATTTTTGTTGTGGCAAAACACAACCACTTCTTATAAGATTAGAAAAATCTGAATTAATTTTTCTAGTTCTTTTAGAAGTTATAGTGTGTGGTCACAACAAAAATAATCAGCTATGCTCTCCTTTCTCTGTGAGGCTTAGCATTTATTGAAAGACCCATGTATATATAGTTGTATATATGTATGTGTGTATATATATATATATATATATATATATATATATATATATATATATATATATATATATATGTATGTATGTTGTGTGTGTATATGTATAAATATATATTAGTTATGTGTGTGTGTGTGTATGTATATATAAGAGCAGGTTTATCAGTTCTTATCTCAGGGAAAAATTACTTCACCTATGACAAACATTTGAAACAAAATATTTCAGATGATATATTTGAAATCTGATCCCATAGAACAAAATGTAATATTTAAAACAGAAGACTTCATGTAGCCTATCTGTTAAGTCAGTGTGTGATGAATCTTCATTCCAAAAATTTCATCAATAGGCTTTGTTGTTTTAGTGTTTATCTTCCACAAAATCACAAACAGAAACTGTCATTTATTTATAGAGATATATATTATCCATAAATAAATACCAAACAATTTTTTACAAAAGTTAATGTTTCTTTTAAACCAAAGATACCAGGAATTTATTATTTCTAGTAGAACATTATACAATCAAAATGAATATTATTAGGTATGATTTATTGTTAAACACTACTGCCTTGAAATTTTCTAACCAAAAATAAACTTGCTTCATTTTATCTATGAGGTGTACTTATTTTTGGCCCGCTACATATTCAGATTTGGGGTTACATATTTAACCATAGGTGAAAGCACTTCTGAGGCTTTTCTTCTAATATAGAGAGAAAGCATGCTGTCATATTTCTTTTAATGATCTCTACATCCTCAAATCTTCCCATTAAGTATCTTTGGTATGACATTAAACTGCATCTAATGGGGAGGCTCCAGTCCTGTAGATTTGGAGAATATAGAGTACCTCTTCATAACTATTACTCCCAATTCCAATCTGATCAGGAGTGTTAGTACATGTTAGGGCTCCATCTATGGGTCAAATAAAAATATCTAATCACTTGAAACCATTTAACGGTATACAAACAAATGAAGTCTGGCTGATTTCCAAATTGTATCAAAAAAGTTGTCCGTTCACAAACCATATATATTTTTGTATAAATAGGATTTAGTATTAAATAACCTATGAAGGTTGATATGTCATAAAACGCAACCAACCAACCAACTAGCTTACCACTGATTTTTCAGTTTAGGAAACAAGAAAAATTCATATTGAGTTAGGGGTGTCAAGATAATGGAAAGTGCTGCACTTGCGCAATATTGTGTTTTCCCAAAAGATCAGCTTCATAACTATTTTGTTTTTTCAAATTGAAATTCACCCATCAAGATATAGCCCAGAGTTTGAACTCACATACTACAATCCTGCAGGTCCATCGCTTTAACCATTACACCACGGGGACACCTCCTGTATTTTGTTAATGCTATAAAGATTTCCATTTCATTTCCAACCTCCATTTTGGTAATTACTCGTTCAGTAACTTTTTGTTAGGTTTCAACATCCAGAGATATAGACATCATCACATTATAATCTAAGGTGCTCAGTTTCATTTTAATTTAAAATTTAAAAAGAATTTAAAGCATCAGTTTTGTTATATTTTTATCAACATAGGAATGGTTCAAAAAGGATAAGCTTACAAATGTTTTTTGAAATCAAATACAGGACAGAGCAGGGTGCCTCAGGTTATGTAATAGTTAGCAAGCTAGACTAGCTAATCTTCACAAGTCAGTTCAAATTTCATTGAATGCCCCATTCATATGGCCTTGTGCTACATCTAAACAAAAAAAAATTAGTGAATTAAGGGCGCTACTGGTTGTGTAATGTTTAGTCAGTTAGACTAGGTAATTTCCACAAGTGAGGTCAACTTTCCCATTTCAAGTTCAAGTGTCCCACTCCTACGGCCTTGTGCCACATCTAAGCAAAAAGCTTTGTAAATACAGAACAGAAGTAGTGGTGATATCTGAACACAGGCAGATAATCAAATAGTTGGCATTCAACAATTTGACTATCAATCAAAATATTAGGTTAAGTTATTTGGCAATCAAGATATCAATCTTAGCAAAAAAGCTTATGCAATCATATCAAAGATATTCTTTCTATTCCGCCAATAGAAATTAATGAAATTTATATCTTCAATTTTTTTAACTCTCAAAAAATTCCTTATATCTGAGCAAAGTAAAATAAATATGTTTATCTTGATACTTTAATTAGTCTTATCATACTTTAAATAAGTGTATATTTCTTTCACTAATTAAAGTATCAGCATAAAGACTCCATATATGGAAAAAAATGGTCACGGAGACCAGGGTTCAATCCCAGGTCGAGTCATACCAAAGACTCAAAAAATAGTACTTGATGCTGCCTTGCTTAACACTCAGCATTATAAGGTGCAGAACTTCTGAATCGCCCTTGACTACGGTTGCCAACTTTACATTTATATATATTTTAACCAAAAAATATATGGCCACATATATATATATATATCATGGCAATATGATATATATAAGTAAAGTAAAGTTGGCGACCATAGTCGAGGGTAACCCGAAGGTTCCCTTTTCGATAGCTACTACACCAAGGTGTAGGGGAGGGCGCTAATGCATCAGGTGACTAAGCTCCAGTTTTGAAGTTCTGGAGAGTATGCAATCATCCATCATTGCCATTATTCCCAGTTCCACATTGTTCTGGAATTGTGGTATCAAATGAATGTCTGATATGTGGTGTATTTAATAAGTTTCCAGACTTTTTTTGTGCAGACATTTAGAATTGTTGTAGACTCTTAAAAATTCAGTATGTTATTGCTATATATCATATGAGATGACTGACCAATTTTTATGATTTCAGCTTCAAATGAACAGCTACAGCAGCAATTGGAATACACCCAACTAAAGCCTGAGTGTCACAGCTGGTGAATTTCAAAAATGCAATCTGACACCTTAGAAGAACAATATGCCATAAAATTGTGTTTTAAACTTGAAAAAAATGCCACAGAAATGTACGGAATGCTCAGACTGCTTTTGGAGCATCTTGCATGAATTGAGCATCAGTTTTTGAGTGGCATAAGAGATTCAAGGAAGACAGGGAGTCTGTGAGGGATGATGAGAGGTGTGGCAGGAGTAAGGAAGTCAATACACCAGAGTTGATTGGCCAAAGGGTTAGGGTTAGGGTTACTATGTTGAGGTTTTAAGGGAGTTCAGGAAGAGATTCCATCAGAAGAGGCCAGCACTCTTCAAATCGGCTCAGTGGCATTTCCAGCAGGACAATGCACCAGTCCACAACTCCATCTTTGTCACTGACTATTTGACCAAGATGGGCATCAAGACAGTTCCTCACCCTCCCTATAGTCGAGACCTCCCTCCCTGTGACTTTTGGTTATTCCCTAAGCTCAGAGGCTGTCATTATGAGACAATTGAGGAGATCAAAGAGGCTGTGACGAAGGTCATTGACATGCTCACACAAGAGGACTTCCATGAAGCCTTTCAGAAGTTGTTGGAATGGTACAACAAGTGCATTGCAGCCGGGGGAGATTACTTCAAAGGGGACTAGAGTTTCACGTGTGTACTATCAATAAAAGTGCCTATACGAAAAAAGTCTGGAAACTTATTTAATGATCCTTGTATTTGTATTAGATAGGAATACTTGAGAGTATATAACTGTTTGCAAATAATTTCTTTAATACTAGTTATTTTAGGCAATACTTGTTTACAGTGTTGCTATTATCATCATTACGATTTGATATAAGAAACTATATAAAAAAAACAGAACAACTTTGGAATTAAAAAAGCCAACGAGTTAACACATGATTAATATATCCATATATTAGCTGTCATCGTTCATATATGTAAGTAAGTAAAGTTAGCGACCATAGTCGAGGGTGACCCGAAGGCTTCCTTTTCGATAGCTACTACACCAAGGTGTAGGGGAGGGCGCTACTCCATTCCCAGGATTGCTCCACTTTACCCTTGAACCGTACCTTATAATGCTGAGTGTTAAGCAAGGTGGTATCAAGTACCATTTTTAAAGTCTTTGGTATGACTCGACCTGGGATTGAACCCAGGTCTCCCGGGCCATTGGCGAACACTCTAACCGCTGGGCCAATGTCCCGGTTTTCATATATGTACAATACCAATAAGATAACCCAATTGACTGGGGCTGTAGAATACGCTGATTGCATCTCTGCAGAAGGGTAAGACTCCCACCCCCATCCAACAGCTCTCCTAGATCTAACACGAAGCCATCTAATGGTGAGGTTACCATCCTGGAGCTTTGACGAAAGTGGAGTATTCATTCACTGCCATTATTCCCATGTGCACTCTGATCCAGAGTGCTAGTACCAGTTAGGATCCAATCTATGGATCAAATAGAAGTGTTCAAACATTTAACTGTGTGCAAAGAAATGTTAAATTAAATTAATGTTAAATAGCAATACTTGAAACCATTTAACTGTGTGCAAACAAATAAGCTCTTACTCATTTAAAACTATCATCAACTAATTGTTTATGTACAAATCATATTTAATATATATATGTAAAAACAGGATTTGACATTAAATAACCTACAAAGGATGATATGCCATAAAAACCAACCAACCAACCAATAAGATCTTATTTCATAAAATCATTGTTTATGTGTTAGTTTTTTGGGGGTTTAATGGTATATCTATCCTTGAAGGTTATTTAAAGACAAATATGGTTTATTCCAGTATATAATATATAGGATTTGCAAGAAAATGGTCAGTTAGTAATGTTATTTTCAAAAAACCAAGAACTCATTTGTTAGCACTCACTTAAATAGTTTCAAGTATTGCTATTTAACACTGATTATTCTATTCAACATTATTCTTTCATTAGCATAGAGTAAAACTTTTTTAAGTTTTGCTATATAGTACCAAAAATTCAATTTTTGCTCACAGTTAAAGAGTTTAAAGTATTCCAATTCAATACTAATATTTCAATTCAACATTCACTTGCACACAATGATTTCAAGTATTCCAATTCAACACAAATGATTCTATTCAAAATTCATTTGCAGACATGTATTTGTGCTCAGTTAAATGGTTCCAAGTATTCCAATTCAACACTAATAATTCTATTCAACCTTCATTTGCACACAAATGGTTCCAAGTATTCCAATTCAACACTAATAGTAGTAAGCGAGTTCGTACTCCAGTCGCGCTATTACGTTCACTTTCGGGCAAATACCCTTCGGAAAAGTATGAACCCCCGTATCCTCCCAGCTATGGGTTAAATAGTACCACTTCTGTTCTTCTAGGAGAATGTCTTTGGTATTAAATAACCTACAAAGGTTGATATGCTATTAAACACAGAAAGCCAAGTCAACACTAATAATTCTATTCAACATTCATTTGCACACAAATGGTTCCAAGTACTCCAATTCAATACAAATAATTTTATTCAACATTCACTTGCAGTCATTAATTTGCACAAAAATGATTTCAAGTATTCCAATTCAACACTAATAATTCTATTCAACATTCATTTGCAGTCATTTGCAAACAAATGATTTCAAGTATTCCAATTCAATACAAATAATTCTATTCAACATTCATTTGCAGTCATTTGCAAACAAATGATTTCAAGTATTCCAATTCAACACTAATAATTCTATTCAATATTCATTTGCAAACATTCATTTATGCTCAGTTAAATGGTTTTAAGTATTTCTATATATCATTAACAATTCAATTAAACAGTCATTTGTTTGCATTCAGTTAAATAGTGAAAGAGTTCTATTTCTTACAATTCAATTTAATATAAGTCATTTGTTATAGATGGGGTTGGTTTATTCTGTTAGGGTAGATAGATAGATAGATAGATAGATAGATAGATAGATAGATAGATAGGCACACACACATTTACAATAGTAATAGGACATAATTATTATGAAAAATGTAAGTTTCTGAATTTTGTTTTCCTGGCAGATTTAAGATGATAGCTCAGCTTCTCACTATATAAAAAGTGGGCTTTCAGAGTTGCTCTTACTAAAGGAAAACTGGGGTGAATAAATGTGTTGAATGTCAAAGAAACTGTTTTAATAAAAATTAATATTTCATTTACTGTTCAATTCTGTTTTTGCAACTGAAAATTCATTCTCAAAAAGTTCAGGATTTTCTTTTAGGAAGACATCTGGCTGTGACAGAAGGTTGTAGTGCATATAGGAAGAGATAGACATCTACCTCTGGGCTGTGTATCTACACCGCACCACCACCACCACTATTAACACTATGTGTATAATGTTACACAAAGTCATTTCTTGAGCTGAGTACAGCTGGTGTGAATTTTGCTGGCGTGAGTTTTGCTTCTTCAAGACCGTTTGCAATAGCAAAACTAAAGAGCCCAGTTTGCCCAACAATTTCACCCACAGCTGGACAGAGAAGAGATAGATTTATGCCTTGCACAAAGGAATAAGCACAAAGTAAAACAAAAAGAGCCCCATCCGGGACTAAAGTTACCATCTACCTATTGCTGAGAGAGTGGATTTTATAGTGAGGGTGACATTATGTTGGTTGAGTTTAGAATATGCTTACTGTATCCTAAGTAGAAAGTTAAGCCCCTCACCCCCACGAAAGAAGTTTTCTGGGGCTGTCATTTAAATGCATCTGGTGGGGAGGCCCCAGTTCAGGAGCTCTGGTGAATGTTTGGTTTGGTTGCGTTTTATTGCATATCAACCCTCATGGGTTATTTAATGCCAAATCCTGTTTAAACACACACATGCATACAGATAGATAGATAGACAGATAGAAAGATGATTTCTAAGCAAATAGAAGTAAGTAATATCATTTTTAAACAAGCCTAAGCTCATTTGTTTGCAAACAGTTAAATGGTTTCAAGTTTGGTTTGGTTTGGTTTGGTTTGTTGGGTTTTATGGCATATCAACCTTTGTAGGTTAATAAACACCAAATCAATTTTTATGTAAATAATCTGTTCTATTTAAAACAATTCAGTTTAGCATAAGTACACAGTTTAATTGTCAAAAACATTTCCATTTCAAACTATTCAAGCAGTTATATGTAACAATTCCGTTAAGTGTAAATACAGTTTTAATGTCAAAAAACAGTTCTATTTCAAATAATTCAGTTGAGCATAAGCACTCAGTTTAAATGTAAGTGCAGTTTAATTGTCAAAAACATTTCTATTTCAAGCTATTCAGTTTAGTCAAACGATTCATTTTAGCATAAGTATGCCGTTAGTTCTATTTAACCCATAGATAGGGCCCTATCAGGTGCTACCACTCCGGGCCAGAGTGGACCTGGGAGCAATGGCAATGAAGGGGTACTCCACATTCCCCAAAGCTCCAGCACTGCTGGAACCTCACCATCAGATTGTTTAGTGTCATATCCAGGATACTCGTTTGTGGGGGGGTCTTACCCCTCTCCAGAGGTGCAGTCAGTGTATTCTACAGCTCCAGCTGACTAGGCAATAAATGGTTTCAAGTATTGCTGTCTAATATTAATAATTATATCACCAAATTTGCTGAGGCTGTAGAATACATCCACTTTATCTCTGCAGTGGGTTAAGATTCCTCCAAAGAATGTCCTGGATATGACACTAAACAGTGTGATGGTGAGGCTCCAGTCTTGGAGCTTCGGAAAACATGGAGTGCTCCTTCATTACCATTGCTCCCAGGTCCATGGTGGCCCAGATTGGTAGCACCTGATAGGGTCCTATATATAGTTCAAAGAGACATTAAATGACTAATGCTAAATTGAATTGTTAGAAATAGAACTGTTTTATCATTTAACTGTGCATAAACAAATGACTAATGTTTAATTGAATTGTAAGTTATACATAGCAATATTTGAAACCATTTAACTATGTTGACTTATGCTCATTTGAATTGTTAAAAATAGAACTGTTTTATGATTTAACTTCTTCCACATCCTCAGATCTCCTTGAGATTAATTGCTAACTTAGGAAAGAGGGAAAAGATGCACAGAGCTAGGGATGAGAGTATGGAAGGTGCTACACTTGCACAATATTCTGTTTTGCAAAAATTGCTCATCAAAATATATCGAGACTGCTGATCAAAAAGTATCAAGACTACTTATCTTGCCTCTTTGATGATTTTACTTTTTTGTAGACAAGAAAAAGTTGCTAGGTCTAGTGAAAATAAATGACAAACTTTCACAATAGCTTTATTCTTTTTGTTCAAATTTGACATTGACTTGTCTAGATGAAGTCTGGACATTTCAATTCATGTCTAAACATAATTCTTTATCACATAAATTGCTCAGCTATGAATGCATCTTCATTTAAGTTTTAAAATTCAAAAAGATTTGAATCTTCAGCCTCCATTTTTTTATTACACCCAGTATTATTCTGTTTTCAATAATGCTATCATTTGGATAGTATTTATTTTTCTTATATTGCCAGTTCTTCCAAGCTTTTGCCAGGTTGTTTAGGACTGTTCCAAGTTCTTCTATAAGAGAACTAAAAATGGAACATGAAGGTGAAAGTTATAACCATCACTGTTGGAGTGCTTGGAAAAGTCCCAAAGAAACAAACAAAAAGTTGGAAGAAATGGAAATCTGAGAAAGAACTGAAATCATCCAGACAAAAATATTACAAAAACCCTCTAGAATACCAAGAAGTGTTCGAGTATTGAAGAGACTTGCTGTTACTTGATCTTCAGTTTAACACACCAGTTGCAAGTATTTGAATAAGGTATGAGGTTTAAATAGACAGATATGTTGTATGAAGAAAATGGAAAGGAAAAGAAAAATTCATATAAATGGATAAATTGAAAAATTTTATTACTATAATATTAATTAGTTCCACTAAAACATTTCAACATGGATAATTTAAGATATGAAATGATGAAAATTTCAGGTAGAAAGTGTTTTATGTCATCTTTAAGGTGGGAAATATGAATTTAAAATAGCAGTTTGAACAAATACAGAAAAAATATATTCAAAAAATATTCAAAAAAGTTATGTCATGAAACGTAAATTTCTTAAACAAGGAGAAACTTAATTAAGGAGACACAAGTTAAGGAGAAACTTAATTAAGGAGACACATAATTTCACCCAATCAGGATGACTTATCCTATTCATCCCGACCCACCTTTTAGGGCAGCAGTAATTGGGGAAAGCCACCAAAACACTTTCTCTTTGGCTGAACGACTTCATTCAGTTTGGTTTGGTGGGTTTTATGGCATATCAACCTTTGTAGGTTATTTAACGCCAAATCCATTTTTATGTAACTAATCAGTTTTATTTCAAACAATTCAGTTTAGCATGAGTACACAGCTTGTCAAAAACATTTCTATATCAAACAATTCAGTTTATTCAAGCAGTAATATAACAATTCAGTTTAGTATAAGTAAAGTTTCAATGTAAAAAAAAACAGTTCTATTTCAAAGAATTCAGTTTAGCATAAGAAAATTGTTTGGCATAAATATGCAGGCAGCATAAATCATTCCATTTACTTTTCCTCATTTGTTTGCACACAGTTAAATTATTACAAGAGTTTATATGTAACAATAAAAATTTAACAGTCATTCGTTAGCACAGATTTGAATAAATATGCATTATATCTTAGAGATGAATAGTTCAAAAAAGTGACTGACCTTATAGGTTTGCCGACAGTTAAGTGGTTTCAAGTATTGTAGTTTTTGATTATTTCTTCAAGATTAAGGCTGGCAACTATGCAGTCTGTGTTGCTATCCATACTCTCTATACTATACGTCCTTTTTAGGGGTTTTGGTGGTTGTTGAGAATTGGATGGTTTGGTTGTTATAGGCGACTTTGTTGTTGACGGTATTTTGAATGTACTTCCTTGTCTTTCCTTATTCACTTTGGTGTTCATTTGTATTTTCGTAGTTTGGCTAATGGGGAGTTGTGATTTTTGTTTCAGTTGTTCAGGTCTTATTGGAGACAGGTTTAATGCTTTTTGGTGGACGTATTAGTGATTTATGTAACCGCTGTTTTGATGGAGATTTTGCACTTTTAGGAGTAGTCGGTGTTGGAGTGATAGATACTATGTGCGTTTTTGTTTGAACTACAACATTGGATCTCTCTCCATTCGTAACTTGTTGCTGAGCTGGTGCTTGGTAAAATTCATCGGAATGTAGTTTTTTCTGGTGCTCCTGAAACTTTGGCCAATTATTGGCTTCCAACTTGAGCAATTTCTCCACAAGTGTTCTATATTTGCTGTCGTCATTGGTTCTATCCGCCTTCCGTGCCACGGAGGCGTAGCTGCTTTCTCCCATATAGCTCCCTACAATTCTCCTAGCTTTCAGGAAGGAAACATTCCTCTTGTGTTTGACCTCAATAATTTCTTTTTCTTTTTGGTAAACAGTACAAGTTCTTGCGTAAGCCAGATGATCTAGTTGGCAGTTTGCACATCGAGTTTCTTTTAAACAATCTTCCTCTGCATGGTCCGGGTCCTTTTCACCGCATTTGGAACATGTCTGTCGTCCTCTACAGGCTTCCCTGTGGTGTCCAAATTTCTGACATTTGAAGCACCTCAGGGGAGCTGGGACATACTGCTCAACTCTCTCAAGACAATAGCCGATCTTCACCTGTTTTGGAGTTTGTGGCTTATTAAATGTTAGGATGTAAGTATTGGTTTGGATTCGTTCTTCACCTTTTTTTTAATGGATATTCTCTTTATATTTGTAACTCCCTGTTTTCCCAAGGCTGATGCTATCTCATCTTCTGTAGCCAATGCCAACTCTCTACTCCTGATAACTCCCTTGGAAGTGTTCAGTTTCTCATGCGGATACGCTCTGCATTTGGTTGTATGAAATGTTTTTATCTTTAATATGTTTTCTGTCTGTCTCCGGCTGTCTACCTCGACAAGCAAGTTACCATTCCTTGTTTTCTTAACAGTTTTCGGACTAGCTCTTGTAGATATCACTTTTTCTATAAGAAAAGGTGAGAGTTTGGCTAGGCATACCTCCTCCAAAGATTCAATAACAATGAATCTGGGGAAGTCTGCTGTTTCATTCTCCGAGTCTGAAAGGTTCCGTTAAGTTTTAAGTTTTTTATTTGCACCAATTGCTTGGGGGGTTTTGTGTTAAAAAATCCATATATTTATTGTTTGAGTTTCATTGACTAGGCTCCCCACCCACCACGGAGCCCCATTGGGGGATACGCCTCGGGGGAAACCCATTCACCAAGGAATACCAGGGCTACATAATCAGTATACTCATGCTGATGATGGACAATTTTATTAAGTTCCTGGGTTTTGGTTCCCAAGATGACTACTCACCCAGGGACAGAAAGGTTAAAGGTCTTTCTTCAGCATGATTGACCCGACAGCCATCGCCCTCATTCAGATTTTAAAGTAATCTGATAGAGGGCTAGCCCAAGTAAGGGCCAAAGTGGAGTGTTGCAAGTCACGGACCGCTCAGCCACCAGGACCCCGTCCTCATGCATCACGGGTCACCACCCACGGCCTACAGGTAGCCCCATTGGGGGGGTTTACCCCTGTACAGAGGTGCAGTCGGCGTATTTTACAGCCCCAGCCGACAGGGCGTGACTTCATTCAGTGCAGACGTCTCACTGTATGCTCTGCAATAGCAGCAGCATCAACCACCATGAGGGAAACTATCTAATTTATGGACCCCTTGCGTCTATTTCTCTTAGACCAGGGGTTCCCAGTTGAATATGAATTAGATAAATTCAATACACCACACACAGGAACAACTTTACGTCACCCCCAAAATTGGCTATGTTGACGGCAATGCAGAATTCCGCTCCGACACCTAGCGACTTCACCTCTGGGCAACATTTTCTGGAGACATTCACGCTTCTCCCCGAAACAACCAGAACCACAAACTTACGGTGACTTCAACGTTTCTATCCTCAAACAGCAAACACAACTTTTGCTACACTATGGCGAACATATCTCCCTCGCACGTCCAACAACACGGGCTGCTTTCTCCACTCTCTCATAACTTCAAATCGTTTCCTTACTTCTTTCCTTCCTACGAGACTTGCAGCATAAACGTAAACTCTTTATTCCATGCTGCCATTAAAAATCTTCATATAAAACCCAACAGCATCTTCTTCTTACTTCTCCGCCTCCTCCTTTATTTTACAACAACAATTAGCGAGGGAATAACACACACACGCGCAAGAATACATTTCTTCGCTAAAAACAATAACAAACATTTTTCTCGATAAAATAGCATCTATAAAAAGGTTTGGTGGAGAATGAAAGAAAGAAGAAATGAGGGGAAGAAAGAAGGAAAGAAAGAGGGAAGCATGAAGAAAAGGGGAAATTGGAAATGTCTGTTTAATAATCGTTGTTAGTGTCAGTTGAAATCCTTTAACATAATTTAGCCTAAGTAAGGTGAAATTTTATAGAATCCTGGCCTTTGTTCTATAGTGTTATAATGTAAGTATATAAGGAGTTCAATCTATATATATAATATATCATATAAGTATATAATGAGTTTAATCTATATTATAATGCTCCAATTTTTATACGCATGTATTTACCTAAATGTTCTCAAGGTGCAGGATGCTGCTCAAAATCAATTTTTAAGGGGAATTTAACTGGCTTGAATTCAGAGTTTTCCTTCTCCTAGACCAGTGGCTGTACCAAGATTAAAGAACTCAGTTAACCTTGCTATTTACCCAGAATTGGAGAAAGAATAGATGGGTTCATGTCTTTCGCAAACTCTATGGGAAATGCAAACAGCTTTATCTGGGATTTGAACTCAAGTTACCATGTCTATTTTCTGAGACAATGACAATTACACCACAACTGCCTTCAATTTTTTATATATGTGACTGTGACACAGCAAAAATGGCTCATCATACCTAGATATCAGAAAACAAAATTACATTCCAATTCTCTAATTAAGTGAATAAAGTAATTTCTGATTGGTCGGTTGGGTTTTATGGCATATCAACAATTGTTGGTTATTAAATGCCAAATCCTGTTTATACATATATATTAGATATATATGATTTGTAAAATAATTTTTGTGATAACATTTTTAAACAAACCACAGCAAATTTTTTTGCACACAGTTAAACGGCTTCATTTATTGCTACCTAATTCAAACGGTACTATTTGACCCATAGATAGAACCCTATCTGGTGATACCACTCCAGTCCAAAATGAACCTGGGAGTGATGGCAATAAAGGGGTACTCCGCATTCCCCAAAGCTTCAGCATTACAGCATTTAGTGACATATCCAGGACACTCATTTGGGAAGTCTTACCCCTCTGCAGAGATGCAGTCATTGTATTCTCCAGCCCCAACCAATTAGGCTGAAGTAATTTCTAAAAAAATTTTGTATTTTCACTCACTGGATCATAATTTTTCAAGGGAGATAATTTATATCTAATTTGTAGAGTAATTCCCCTTATTTATTCATACATTCATTTATGATTAATTTTAATTTAAATTCAATAAATGGCATGCAACTAGACATTAAGCTTAATTGGTCAGAGAAGATGACCTAAATATTTACAGTGTCATTCTTTCCCCAACACTTTTTTTTACACCCTTCAATTTTATCTTCTCTTTTACCTCTCCTCTCCCTTCCAAAGTGGCTCTCTAATCATTTCTGCCTCTTATTCTCTTTTTCTCCTCTCCTCCTCCTTCAAAAATTTTTCTCTAATAATACCAGCCTTTTATTCTTCTTTCTCCACTTTCACTTCTCCTCTTCCTTCCAAAATTTCTCTCTAATAATTCCTGCCTTTTATACTGCTTTTCTCTTCCTTCCAATAATGCTTCTTTTATCTACCCTTAAAATCTTTGGCTTTTTTCTAGTTTTTTTTTTTTTTTAGTTTTTGTTTTGTATTTCTTCTCTCATACTTCTTCACCCTGACCTTTTGCTTGACAATGACAAAAGAAAAAATTTTTACTATACAAACCACAAATATCTTTCTCCCATGTGAAACAAAATTTTTAAAAAGTGAGCAAATATAAACTACAAACAATTTTTTAAACTTAAAAAGCACAAAAAAATTATGCAGGCATCACTCAGCATCACCTTTTTATGCTGAAAATCTTGCTTTTTTTTCTTTTATTTTTTTTTTAAATCGAGTTTCTCAAAACTAAAAAAAAAATGCAAAAATGAGTCTATTGGGAATTTAAGATATCATTTCTGTTTTTCATCATAGATTAGGAAAGAAAAAAATAGTCTGTTTTGTTTGTTTTGTTTTGTTTTCTTGCCTTTTTCTACAGTTTTTTTAGGCAGATGTTCAGAGACTTAAGAGAAGATGAAGAAAAAGGCAAAAATGGAAAAGAGAAAGAGAGGAAGGGAGTAAGGGAAAAAGAAAGAAAGAAAGAAAAAGTGTGGAATTTTCTGATGGTGATAAAGATAAAAGAAGTTTAGGTATTAATAAAAAACAAAATAAATAAAAAGGAATTAAAGCAAAGAAAGAAAAAGATGAAAAATAGAAAAATCAAAAGGTAAAATTTTTAAAACAGTAGAATAGAAAATTTTTAAAACAGTAGAAAAGAAAAAAAGATGGAAAAAAAGGAAAAATAAAAAATTAAGTGGTTGACTAAAGAATGCAGGACAGAAAGAAGCAGATTGGAAGGAAACAAAAGAAAGAAACAAAAATTGTAAAAGATCAAAGAGGTGGAATTAAAAAGTATGGAAGAAGATGAGGAGGTGGTGGAGGGGGGGGGAAGTTTGGTTGTTTTGTTTAATGACATATCAATGTTCATTGGTTATTTAATGCCAAAGACATCCTTATAAAACAACAGTATTACTATTTAACCAATAGTTAAGGGGAAAAGGGGTTTCATACCTTTCCTAAGGGTATCAGTCTGAAAGTGAACATATTAGCAGAACTGGAAATCAAATCGCTTACTATGATGTCACAATCCAGTATGTTTGCCACGACGACGACGACGACGACGACGACGAAGAAGAAGAAGAAGAAGAAGAAGAAGAAGAAGAAGAAGAAGAAGAAGAAGAAGAAGAAGAAGAAGAAGAAGAAGAAGAAATGAGAATGGAAAGAAAAAGAGTCTAAAAAATAGAAGACAGAAGGAGACAAGAAGAAATGAACAGGCAAGAAAAAGAAAGACTAAAATGAATTCAAGTAAAAATGGAAGTAAAAAGAAACTAAGACAAAGAAGAAAGACATTAAAGAGAAATTCATTTATTGAAGAGAAGGGATTAAAAAGAAAATAGAAAATTAAGAAAATGAGAACTGGGAGAAGGAAGGAAGGGAAAAAAGAAAGTAAAAAACAGCTAGTTTCATGACTGAGAGAGCTGCATAAT
>OY757929.1:59372976-59510476 GCA_963585895.1 Sepioteuthis lessoniana | reverse complement strand
ATTGTTTTCTTTACATACAATAACCCATTCTAACACCAGGAACTAGAATACTCTGACTGCATCTCTTGCAAAGGGGTTAGAACAAAAAAAAATTGTGTACTTAGTATGACATTAAACTGCAGTTCTGGAGCTCTGAAGAGCATGGGATCACCCCTCCATTTCCATAATTCTGAGATCTACCTGATTCAGAGTGGTATTACTTGTATGGTTCCCATCAATAGGTCAAACAGATTAATTTTAAAATTATTAGTATTGCATAAGAATGCTTGAAACCATGTAAATGTGAGCAAACTATTTGTATTAGAGAGGAAAACTTGAAACCATGTAACTGTAGGCAAGCAAATGGTTATTATTTTACTCTTTTGAGAGTTTTTCATACCAGCAATAGCTGATGGTTTTTCACTGGAGTTTGAGTGATAGCAAGTCTCCTCAAACCTTCAGGACACTTCTCAGTATTCTGGCTGATCTTCATAATGCGGTAGTCTGGATGGTCTCCATTTGTCCTCTTATTTCCAATCTTCCAGTCCTTCAACCAATCTTTTTGGGGATTGTTCTAAGTACACCAATTACAATTGATGTCACTGTCACCTTTGTGTTCAATTTTTTTGTTCTCTAGCAAGGTCGAAGTACTATTTTTTTGTTCTCTAGCAAGGTCCAGGTACTATTTTTTTCTATTATTGATGATGATGATGATAGTAATAATAAGCAGCAGCAGCCAGTTACTTGAAGCCATATCATTGAACCTTAGGAATACTTGAAACCATATAACTGTGTGAAAATTATTTGTACTGAATAGATCTGTCTAAGATAATGAAGTATTTGATATTTAAAATGATAGTGAAGATATGTTTTTGTTCTGTATATAATAGAAGACCATAATTGTTAAACTTACATAAAAATAACCCAACAAGAGTTAACATGCCATAAAAACAGCCAATTAACTATAGTATTTTTACTTTTCTCTTTCACCACTTACTTTTTTTCTCATTCTTTTTGTTGAAATACAAAAAGGAAGAGAATGAATTATTTGATAAGAAAGATGAAAATTAATGAGAATAAAAGAATTTTTAAAAAGATTATGAAAATGATAAGAAGTAATTGACATAAACAATGAGTTCATTTTTTGATAATAGTGAGAGAAATAAAGAAGACATTAGACATAGAATTAAAAAGAAAATAAACAACTAAAAAGAAACTGAGAAAAAATGAGGAAAAGAAAGAATAAGCAAAGAAAAAACTATTAGTACAAAAGCTTCAAATAAAAATGAAAAATGAAATAAGAAAAAAATTTTGGAAAAATGAAAAAAAAAAAGTTGAAATATGAAAATATCAGAATAAAACAAATAAAAATTTGGAAGAACAAGAAGGAAAAATTAGAGAAGAGAAAAGTAAAAATTAATGAGGAAGCTATATGATGAAAGAAATTTTTCAAAGTAAATTAAACATTGTATATCTGTTTAATATTAGAAAGAGAAATAAAGAATATTTTCAGCACAGAATTTTTTTAAATAAGGAAATTAAAAAATGGTCAATACTAGAAAAATGTTAGAATTAAAAAAGGATCAAAGAAAGAAATAAAAACACAAATGAAAAAGTAAATAATAGAGGGAAGGATTGAGAAGAAATAAGTACGAAATAAGAAGTATAAAGAAGTAAGAATATGAAAGTAATAATAAGAATAATTTAGAAGAATGATCAGAAGAAAAATTGCTGGAATAAGTAAAAATATAAATGAATCAAAAGGAAAAAGAAATAAGAAGGAATTACAAGAAAAATATCTTTAAAAAAGAGAAAGAAGAAAAGAGAAGTGAAAAAAGAAATGAGAAGAAATTTTGAAAATGAAAAAGAAATAAGATAATTTGAAAGAGAACAATATAAAAAGATTTTAGAAACAAACAGAACGAAAGAAAGAGAGAAAGAAAGAAAGAAAAGTAGGAGGATAAAAGGAGGAGGAAAGAAAGAACTAACGAATTAACAGTCTAACTAAAGAAACTGATAAAACAGAAAACCTCACACATAAGAAAAACTCAAAATTGCTGATAAAATGAACAAAAACAAAAAAAAAATAATACTTGGGTAAAAAATGCTCTGATAAGTGGTCATGAATAAGATTTGTCCCTTGATAGTTTTCTCTGAATAAATTATGGCCAGTCTAGTTTCTGCTGAGACACAAAAACACAGAGAAATAATTGCCTTGGCTCTTTGCCATCAACACTTTCTTTTCAACATGATCTCCAACATTTATCGTTTTCTACAGCCATGATAAAAAACGTGACCAAAAAAATAAAATTGTTAAAAAAAAAATGTGTGAAAATAAACATCAGTTTAAAAATCAATGAAGATGAAAGTAATTCCCAAAATCATTCTTTCAAGCAATCAATAGTTGTTTTAAAACAAAAAACACAAACATTGTTAATATTTTGGTGTTTGCTCACATCATCTTCAGAATGTGTAGTCAAACATGAAATGCAGCTTTTAGTGTATCTAAGAAAAATAGATGTTCTTATTAATTGATTGACTGATTTTAATGGCAAGTCAATCCATTTAGGGCTATTTAATGCCTAGAGGTTAGAAAATTACAATCCTGATGCATTTATATTTACATTTTTTATATTGATGTTTCTTAAGAGTTTTTTTGTATACAGTTATATAAAGTATTCCTATCTTATACAAATAATTAGTATGGTTTTAAGTACTCCTATCAAATACTAATAATTACACAATTTCAAGTAAATTTTTCTATTTAATTATAGTCATTTGTTTACACATAGTTATGTGGTTTCAAGTAACTAATAATAATCCTTAGTAAATAATTCAAGTAACTCTTCTTAATACAATTTACAATCATATGGAATCAAGTATTCCTATCAAATATGAATAATTTTTAAACAGATCTATTTGCTCCTATAACTTGTAATAATACTCCAGGTCAGAATGGACTTGAGAGTAATGGTAATAAAAGGGTACACCACACTCCCAAAAGATCTGGAATAAGTGCCTCACCATCAGATGCAGTTTAATATCAAACCAAGGACATGCCTTTTTTTGCAGAGGGTAGTCCTACTCCTCTGCAAGGGGTGCAGTCAGTATATTCTAAGCTCCACTGACCGAGCAAACTGTCTCATTATTATTATCTGAATTTTTAAAAGATTCACGTTTGATTAGAATTTATCCGTAAAAATAAGTCCCATCATTAAAAATAAAGTCCTTCCAAAAGTAGATAAGTAATACATACCTATCTCCCTCTGAGAATTGGTGCATCCATGGGGTACCCCATGGTATGTCACATGACTGTCCCAGAAACCCATTCTCATCCTCTTTTGCTTCTGTTCTTTGAACAAAAGAGACATATTTCAGACCCTGCCATAGAACAGTAATGCCATATGACTATTTCACTTTCCCTCTTCAAGTAAACTTTTTTCAATTTTTGTGACCCTTCATTTATTTGTCGCTGCCTCCCACCAGACACGACTTGACACAAGGTCAAAAGCCCGAAGGCCGATTAAAGTGGGGATAAAAGGGAGGGGAGGTCGGGAACGAATTGAGACTCGAACCCTGCTTGTCAGTGCTGCTCATCGGCTCACTTAGTGCAATGTGAGCCTGATGAGGCAAGCAGTTTCACGAACCCAAATGTGAGTCCGGGCACGTATGCCAGTTTACGGCTTAAACTAGACGCATGGTCTAGTGCCGTACAAGGGGGACAAAGGAGACAAAAGTGCAGCTCGCCCACCCAAAGGTAGCCTAGTCGAAACTAGGTGCCTAATTAAAGGCCCCAAGTCTGCCATTGTTCCTTTTGCAGAGCCACGCTCCGGACCGAAGTCCAAAACAGGCCCCGGGGCTTCGCAAAAAGCTAAAAGCGAAGAGCGAGCCCCAATTTTTGTTACCCTTCATCATTCTGCTTGCTGATAGAACAATATGCATATATTTCTAGTTGTTGAAATATGTTTGTGTATTATTTCTTTCTAATATCATTTGTCTATCATAAATGAATAAATGTTTGTATATGTACAAATACATTTATCATCCATTGTGTTCATTGCGAGTGTGTGTACTGACTAAAACCCTCCATCATCAGCAATTGCGAGTGTGTGTACTGACTAAAACCCTCCATCATCAGCAAGACGTGAAATAAGGTCAATTTCTAAGCAGAATATTACTGGTTTGAATTTAGAGTTTTCCTTCTCCAAGACTGGTTGCCTAACCAAGACTAAAGAGCTTAAACTGCCTTATCCATAGCTGGTGGAGAACACATGGATTCATACCTTTCCAAAGGTCATTAACACAAAGTAAAACACAAGCAGCCTTATTCAAGATTTGAACTTGGGTTGCTAATTTCACTTTCTATGATAATAATCGTTATGCTAAGTGCTCCTCCGTGTCCAGTGTTTGTATATGACAAATATGCAAATACTAATATTGGTCTTAGTGAATGGGAATACTTCTTAATATCATCTTCAATACCAAACAATCTAATACAACAATTCATAAGCTTCATCATACTATTTTTGTAAAAGTCTTTTGGTAGAGGCTATAAGGATATAGAAAGGTTACTTTCTACTGTTTATGTATTTTAAAAAAAAGTTCAAGATGGTCCAGTGAATATGGGATTTATGGCCTTCGGATGGAGCAAGATCTGGAGAACTAGACAGGTTTGAAATTTTTCTGAACAGGATCTCAATGGTCAATCCAAAAAAAATGGAAGGAATTGATTCGTTTCTAACAAACAAAAACAAATTAGTAAAATACTTAAAGAAGCTCTTGACAGTCAAAACATTTGTAGTAAAATGTATTTATATATCTATAGTAAAGCTAAAATAATAAATATGAAAATTTGATATATCTACAGACTTTTCCACTTATATATACACCCATAAGATTGATTGATTCATTCATTGAGTGATCATCATTATTATTATTTGTTATGCCTCCTTGGGCATTTACCCTTTTTACAATCCCCTCAAATCGACCTTTTAAAAAAATCAAAAATCTTTGCACAGAACATATACACAATTGAAACAACATCAGATCAAATTCTGTTAAGTAATTCATCCAATAGTTCCTAAAAATACCCTCTTAAATTCTTGAGTGATTGATTTTAACAGCATGTCAACCTATTTGGAGTTATTTTATGCCTAAAGGTTAGAAAATTACATACACAGTACATTTATTTTTATATTTCTTGTATAAATTCTTAAGAGTTTTTTGCACATGGTTATATGATATCAATTATTCTTAATATAAATAATTTTCAAACAAATTTATTTAACCCATAAATGGGACCCTATCAGGATCTATCATAAGTTGCAGAAAACCTGATAGTAATGGTAAATGTGGGGTTCTCCATACTCTACAGAGCTTCAGAACTAGTGCTTCACCACTAGATGCTTTTTAGTATCATAGCTAGGACACACCTTTTTTTTGGAGGGAGGGAGGGACTCTTACCTCTTTGCAAGGAATACACTTACTGTATTCTAAGCCCAGCAAACAGAAGAAGAAATATCTCTGTTTAACATAAAGATTAAATACAAAATTTAAGTATTTTTTAAAATCAAAATAGTTCAATAAAAAAAAACTGTGATATGAACTGAGGTGAAAAATCATACATAGTTGTGGTGAGTGGTATCTCATAGGTTTGATGGAGACATGAGGTTTATAAATCCCAAAAATTCTCTCTGAATTGTCCACCAGGAGACATGGTGCAATGGATAGAGGCATTTGGTTGAAAAGCGCTTCTAAGTGAAATCATCTGGAGGTTGTAAGTTCAATCTCAACTACTGGTAAATAACAAAGAATACTTATCATAGTTTAATACACGTACCAAGTCATGGTTTATAGAATTAGAATGATCTAACCTGGTGGATTGAATAAAGGGTTTGATTTGATGTATGGGCTACCGTGTTGGTCATGAAACACCTGAAGAACACATCAGCCAAAAGCTTGTGAATATAGCAATGAAGACAATATTCTAAGTGATATATATTATCAAGTTTGATCTAAAAAATTTAGACAATTAAAATTTGACTACTCTAAGGGAAGAAAGTAGTACTGGAAATAAGTTTGTTTAATGGTATATCAACCTTTGTGATGCCAAAGCCATCCTTGTTAAAGAATAGTAGTGATACTATTTAAATCATAGCTGAGGGGATAAAGGGTTCATACCTTTCCAAAGAATACTAGTTTAAAAGTGAATATAGTAGCACCAACTGGAGTTTGAACTTGATTACTTTGAGGCTGCAATCCAGCACTTTAGCCATTACATCACTGAGACTTTGCAAATCAGAAATAAATCTACTGTTTTCAGGGCAAAACTTCAGCTATAAAATATGTTAGTTTCATCATTAGATACTCTTGAATAGTTGAATAAAGACTACTCTTAATGCAACAATAATATTACCTCTAGCCACTTCTGTTTGGCCAAAGGCCAAGGTATATAAATGGTCAGCAGTTGATTGGTGTCAAGGCTGCTGAAAGTGAAGTGTAAATTCCAAGTCTTTTTGAGTAACACATAATGGAAGACATGTTACAATTTCAGTAAGACACAAAGAGGTTTTATACAACCCCTGGATAAGATATAGACTTACTTCTTTATTTTCCTTTAAAATTTAGTCATTCTCTAATCTATTCCTTGATTTTATGTTGAAAACATTTTGATTATTAAAGTAAAGTTGGTGACCTTAGTCGAGGGGGACCTGAAGGCTCCTTTGTCAATAGCTACTATACCAAGATGTAGGGGTGGACACTACTCCATTCCCTGGATTGCTCCACTTTACCCTTGATCCTTACCTTATAGTGCTAAGCAAGGTGGCATCAAGTACCATTTTTTGAGTCTTTGGTATGACTCAAACTGGGATTGAACCCCAGTCTCCTGGACCATTGGCAAACACACTACTCATTAAGCCAATTATTTGATTATTAATTAAAATAAATTATTTCAATTAATTTGTATGAAGTTCTATGCAGCCAGAAAGTTCAGTTCTCAAAATAGATTTTTTTTATCTCTTAGAATATTTTGACTATTGTCTTCATCATCTTTATCTTATGAACATTTTGGCAGATATGTCCTTCAACCTCCTTCAGGAGGTGTTCCATGTTGAATTTGAGAGTCTACACAGAACCTCGAACAGAACTCTTTATTTAATTTACAGGGGTACATTGTTCTAAAGCCATTAAACATGACCAGGTACAAGTGTTAATTTATAATAAGTATTCCTTGTTATTCTTACCTGTTGTTGGGATTGAACCTCCAGATGATTTCACTAAGAAGCACTTTTCAAACAAATACCGTATCCACTGTGCCATCTGTCCTTGGAGGACAATTCAGAGAGAATTTGTGGGATTTATAAACCTAATCTCTCCATTAACCAATGAGACAACTCACTACTATCAAGTACAATTTTTTATCTTAGCTCATATAGCAATGTTTTTTTGGGTGCAGATATAATAATGAAGATTAAGACAAGAGTCTGAATATTCTAAGTGATAAAATTTATCAAGTTTCATCACAAAAATTTAGACAAAAAATACATTTTATTTCTAAGCTGTGCTTAGTTTATTTGTTGTATAGCCACATACAACTGCACATATACATGCACAAATATATGCGGAAACAATCAACCAGTAATGAACGACTATAATAACGAACAAATACACTTCTTTATAAAAATATATCTCTCACACTTTATTTTTGAAAAGATAATGTTTGTTGTGTGTGAGAAATGAGTGGAGACAAGGACGGACTGCTATATTGACCCAAGTTCTTCCTCTCGACCATAGCAGGACTTCTTTCACATCTTGGCTTGGGTTGCTCAACCAGGAGTCACTAAGGACCCAAAGCCCTCTATCTGCCACCAGTTCTCACTTCGGCATCCTGTCTCCAACTGCCTCGAACCGTCGGGGCACCTGGTTACATTATTGTCTAACGCCCGCCTGCTTTTGCTGTTCTTCCACACAGGTGCATCTCTTGATTGACAGCTTGGTCAAGGGTCAATATATAACAATTATCCCATTCTTATTTTTCAAAATTCCACATGTGGACATTTTCTTCACGTCCCTCTCCATCCCCCTCACACACACATCTTACAAATAATGCTCAAGGACAACAACAGCAAAATACAAAAACCTTAATTAGAAGGCGACCTTCTCACGATGTAACCCTTGCCCAGGCTAATTATTATCTAAATTTATTTCATACTATTCTTTGCGTGGTTGGCTATCCTGACATGCATGCATCAAAGTACAATAGAGATGCCTCTTTCATCCTCCCAAACACAACAGGGCCCTCTACAATTCCTTGAAGAAACTCAAACCCATAAAAGGACCATACTCTGGCCCCAGATCCTGGTTACAAACCTAGTGACCCTGGTCATTCCAGCAATACATTTCACCTGGATTCCTTATGACCACACTCCAGTCCTTCGCTCAACAGGTTCCTACCTGGAGTAACTGGAGAATTCCACCAACTAAAAAACAATATCTTCAAGGCCCAAAACATTCTTCATAAATCTACAAAAATCATGGCCCAAAATAATGCATCACAATTCTAAAAAATAACAATACATCCAAATGTATCACAATCTGACACACATGTAGTAAACCACCTAAAATAGACCACACAAAATATTTATTAGCAATGTGTTACTCTTTTTTTTTTTCATTATTAAGTTTCTGTTACCATGCCTATTGGTCAGTAAACCCTTGAGGAACATGCTTTACCTGATTACACCCTCGCCGGGTTGCTTTTCAATTTAATCAGGAACCCTCATGGCTACTAAGATATAGGCACCTCGCCTTTTCTAGATTCATTTCACTTCGCCAAACCATGCACAAATCCAAAACATCATTGGGACTGAAAGATTCAGACATCATCCACAAAATATTGGAGCAGGCCACGCCTTTCTTTCCTTTATTCCATCAACTTGGAACTCCAATCTGAAAATACTGGCCACCGCAAGCCTTCAACAAATCCATGGGACGGTGAATTCCTCTATAGAATTACTTCTTACTGTATGCCCAAAATGATCTGTAACACAACTTGGATTAATCTCTGTCCTAATCTCGAGTCAGCCTACGATTTGCTCAAAAACTGAACCCCCCCCAAAAAAATGTATTTCCTCTTCCACAAAAATATTCCCAAAAAATCTAGAATCAACATAATTTTAAAATCTTCATAAACCTAATATCAAATCCCTTGTTAATGTTTTCGTCAAATTTCATAATATGAAACAGAAAAAAAAATTTCTAATTTCACCTTTAAACTCAAACTAACTCTTTTTTTTTACTAATTTTTCAACCATTCTGAACAAGTCAAAACAATATTAATAATATGTCCACAATTAAATGTTCATTTTTTTGTTTTTTTTTGTTTTTTTTTTGTTCAACAGTGTTCAAGTTTCTTTTCTTCTTTTTTCTTGTCTTTTTCCATTTTCCTGTCGACCTTTTTTTTATTAATAAATTGCTCATTCACTATTTTTTTTAAACCTCATATCTGCTTCTCTCTGTCTTTACCTTAATATAATAACAATGGGTTGATGCATCCCCATTTATTCAATTACTAACAAGTATTTCCATAAAACAAGCATGGTTCGTTGATCAAACTTTTTCAGTAATATTCTTTCTTCTTTCAGCAAGTATTTCTACAAAAGCATGGCTCATATCCAACCATCATTTCTACATTTTTACTAGTTCTGAACACAACAACATAATACTAGTTTCTTGCATACTTCCAAAGATGAGCCAAAACATCCCGGGGGTTCTTTCCCAAGCAACCCAAACCTCCCACTGTCTTTTTCAATAGTTAACAGGGTACTTTATTTATTCATCCATTTGGTCAACTATATTTCTCCCTCAAGAATAATTCAAAACTGAATCCACAAATCTTCTGGCACATCAATGAGATCGTCGAGATTTTGCACATATACTCCCTATCTCCCATCCTGTTTCAAATATACTCTTCAAAAATTTCAAACCCCATTCCAGGGGGACCTTCACAACTCAGTCTGGCCAATAACCAGTCAGTACTTCAATAAAATTTCAAATCCCTTTCAAGGGGGACCTTCACAACTCAGTGCCACAAGATTCTCAACCCCTCTCTAGGGAGAGACCTTCACAAAATCTGGTATACTTCTACCAGTACCCAAGATATCAATCCCATTCTAGGGAGACTTCACAGAACACTTCCAATTTCCACAACTTTTCCAAACATCAAACCCGTCCCACAGCCTTAACTACAGATCCAAAGGTATATGAGCATTCTCCAGACAACATCATTGATGCCCCAAAATCCTCCCAGATCTCAGATTAAAATCCTAATTTCAAATTACTATGTGTTAGGACAGTATTCACAAGTTACTACAAAATTTCATTCATAAAAATTTTGTTTACTATCAAATTCATTCATAAAAATTAAAACTCAAAATCCAAGTGGAAGTTTACATTATGAGACCCGTCAATCATTTTAACACAGGGACAGTATATCTGTCCACAGAGGCCATCTTTCTTTCTTCCCTTTCCCTCTCCCTTACTTCGTTTCTGCATTACACATAGTAGTAATTGTATCAACTCATATTTCAATGCTTTATATGTAGGGCTCAATCAGATTTTTTTTTTCTAAAATTATTTTCAATGTAACTTTTTGAAAGGCCAATTAACATTAATATATTAGACAGAGAGAGTAATATCAATGAATGAGCAATTTACTTACAGTCTTTGAAGTGTTTCTCTTTTTTTTTTCATCTTTTCTGTTTTTCGTTGTTGGTCTGTTATGGCTTTCTTTTGTTTTTTTTTCATCTCTCTTTGTTTTCGTGTCTTGTTCATTCTGTTTTGCCGAATTCTGTTTCTGATTTTCTCTTGGTTTCTCTTCAAAATCTTTATCGGCCGTTTCTTTGATTGCCTAGTTCAATTCTGGTTTGATACCAAGCCATGTGGGCGTGAACTGGCCCTCAGCACCAAATTTTAATATAATGTTGTATAGCCACATACAACTGCACATATACATATACAAATATATGCGGGAACATAATCAACTGTAATGACAACTTCAACAAACGAACAAATACACTTCTTTATAAAAATATATCTCTCACACTTTATTCTCGAAAGGTGATGTTTGTTGTATGTGAGAAATGAGTGGAGACAAGGATGGACTGCTATATTGACCCAAGTTCTTCCTTTCGACCATAGCAGCACTTCTTTCTCATCTTGGCTGAGGTTGCTCAACCGGGAGTCACTGAGGGCCCAAAGCCCTCTGTCTGCAGCTGGTTCTCACTTCGGCATCTTGTCTCCAACAGCCTCAAACCGTCTGGGCACCTGGTTATATTATTGTCGAACACCCACTTGCTTCCGCTGTTCTTCCGCTTATTTACACCTGTGCATCTCTTGATTGACAGCTTGGTCAAGGGTCAATTTATGATATATTTTCCATAAATTAAAAATAATGGAATAAACATCATCGAAGAGTAATAAGTCCATATGTTTTTCCAAGAATGGTAGAAACAAGTGGTATCAGATGTACATTAGGAACAATTTATTGGTGATATGTTTATTCCTGTCAGCAAACCCTTCAAGAGTGCCTCAGGCTCTGGGCAATAATCCCAACCAGAACATAAAAGAAGTAATGGTAAATGATCTGAATTGAGAGGATATCAAAATAGGTCCAAAGATGAACAGAAATATGACAAAAATAAGAAATAATCACAAAGGCCAAAGATGAAATTCTAGAAATTAAAGGCCACAAGTTCTTCAGATAGATGATAAAATTAGGGAATAGTCATGAAAATGAAATAAAAGTATACATAAAGATAGACTGGAAAATATTTCGAAAAAAAGGGACATAATAACAAGTACCTTACCAATCTGCTTTAAGGGTAAAATATACAATCATTTTATAATACCAGCTATAGTATATTATTGTTTTGAAAGTTGCCTCATATCGTCTTCAGACCACAGTGCACTATGCATCAAATTGGATTTGGTTAAGAGTGAAAAGTCTTCAGCATGAATGAAATGCACACGGAACCACCATTCCTGTGTGATTACATAAGATCAAGAAACAGTTACTGTAAGTACATAATCACATCAATGGTCAAAAGTAAACGCGTTTTTAAAAATCACAAACTGCACTAAAAATGATGATGATGAACGTACAATGTAATCTCTGCTTTTAGTTGATCTGGCATATATATATATATATATATATATATATATAATTCTTTTAAATACTCTGTCTGGAGGCAAAAGCAGCTTGGTGTGCCAGGAGTAGCAGTACCGCCTTGAGCTACCGAAACTGTGTTATCAACCCTGGTTAGCGGCTGATCAAGGCAGGGTATCACATGTGCTTTAACACATTTTATGATGAAAAAAATATATATATAAAAAAAATGTAAAACATAGAAATTAATAAAATCATAAGAAAAAAAATCTTCCATGTCACACAGTGATCAACGGAAAGGACATCAAAAGGAATACCTTTCAGGGATTGTAACAGGTGCAAACCCATGTGTGTCATCAAGTCTAATATTAGAAAAAAAAAATCCCAAAATTTCTTTTCCCTATTTTACTGCCGAAAAATTAGGGAGTCTGGATATACTAAATCCTTCTATTTCAAGCAATTCAGTTTAGCTTAAGTGCACAGTTTGTCAAAAACAGTTCTATTTCAAACAATTCAGTTTAGTTTAAGTGTATATGTTAATTGTAAAAAACAGTTCTATTTCAAACAATTCAGTTTAGCTTAAGTGCACAGTTTAATTGTAAAAAACAATTCTATTTCAAGCAATAGACCTGTTAAGTGTCATATCAGGACATTCTTTTGGTGGGTGGAGTATTACCACTCTACAAGGGATACAGTCTGTGTATTCCAAGTCCTATTGATAGGCCAGGGACAATGATAGGAATAACAAATTGATAAAATAGAATGATAAGATAAATGAGGATCATTCAATACAGGAAGATTTTTTTTCTGGATTTTTTCATGAATGTAAACTCTGCATTGTTTGGAATTGATTTAGAGCAAAAATTATTCTAATCTTGTAAAAATATTTGTCTTGATGCAATTCAAAATGGTAGCAAATCAAACAGAAGCCTCCAGACTTGAACAAAGAACTGTAATCAAATTTTTGATGGCTCAAAAGTGCAAACCATGCGAAATTTATAGAAGAATGCATGGTGTGTATTGAGAAGCATATTTTAGCCAAAGAATCTTTTCAAATGGACTAAATATGGGTTTGCCAATACAAGCTTGAGTTGACAAGTCAGTTCATAGAGTGGAAACATACTGACTTTCTGGAAAGGAAAAGGTTCCAGGCACAGCCATCAGTAAAGAAGGTCATGCTGATAGTTTTCTGAGACATGAAATGACCCATTATTGTTGATTTCCTTGAAAAAGGTGCTGCTGTATATAGTGCTTCCTATTGCTAACTCATTTGGGAAAATTCATCTTATTTATTGAGAGACCCTCTTAATAGAAAGAAAACTCTGAATTCAAATCAGCTGTACTCAGCTTTAAAACTGACCATGCATGGGTTGGGTAAATATATGCAGCTCCTTGTATTATTATTAGTAGAAATATTATCTTCAGCTTTTACTAAATGAAGCACTGTTGATCATTACTTGTTTGAGTATTTTTTTCTTTTAATTCAATTGCTTTTCATTACAACCACTCAGAGGATCCATTCTATAATAAACAGTGCAAATAAGAAATTAGCTCCCAGTAAGACTAGGACTCATATCCCTGTGTCTCAGGGAACCTATCATAATCTGATAACTACTTTTACCAAATGAGTTATGAGAAAGTTAGTGTTGACAAAAGATCAAATTGGGACTCAAACATTTTTCCTCTTATCCGTAATATACTGTGGAAAAAATGATAAGATATAAAGTATACAGATGAAAACTTATTATTTCTAAAGCATAAAAATTCTACTTTCTCAAAATAAACTAAAGACTTACACCAGAAGCTGTTTAGAAACGTACCCAGAAAATTGTTAAAAAAAAAAAAAGAAAAAAACTTTACATGAATCTCTGGGAAAGGCATCTCTTTTTCATCCCCACCCAGCTGTACATAAATAGAAGGGCAAACAGGGTCCTTTAGCCTTGGTTAAGCCACCAGTCTAAAAGAAGGAAACTTTTTGATGTCTTTATTCTCATTCTTCAAAACAAGTAACATGAAAAAGAATAATAGTAGAGTTGATATGTTGACAAGCGAGAAATTTACCTATATTCACAGAGAATAAACAAGTGTATTTCACTGTTAGTCAAAAGTCTAAATAAGTAAAAGGCTACTAAATGCATTGGCCATTTGGGATTTTGGAGGGAGGAAGGAAAAGAGAGCCATTAATACTAGATTGTAAAACAAATGATGAATAAATTGTAAAAAAGTCAAGTTAGCGACCAGAAGACTCCCTTTTCAATAGCTACAACACCAAGGTGGAGAGGAGGGTGCTACTCCTTTCCCTGGATTGCTTCACTTTACACTTGATATGTGCCTTATATTGCTGAGTGTTATGCAAGGAGGTATCAAGTACCATTTTTAAAGTCTTTGGTATGACGCAACCTGGAATTGAACCCAAGTCTCTCAGACCATTGGCAAAAGCAGGTAAATAGCAACAACTTTTTAATTCTTAAAGTCAGTCTTATCATAGAAAAAAGTCTACGATAATAGTATATTATCAATATGTATGTATTACTAACATTCTCTCTCTCATATATATATATATATATATAATCATAACTAATCAAAAACCAGAGTGAATTTTTATTAGACCAATGCACTTGAAACACTCTAAGAGAGTAAAACAATTTCTGGTCCAATTGCTAAGTTAGAATAGTGTAGAAATACAAACATTCCATAAGTCACTTTTACAAATAAATCATTGTTTGGTAGCTGTATAGATTGGAGAGATGCAATAGATTTGAAACATCATCTCTCCTTTCCAGCAGAAATAATTAACCACCCAGCATCCAAAACTTGCAATCTGGTCAGTTAATTAAAAATAGATAAATAGAATTATGTTATTGAATTGACAATTCCTTTTGTGGAGAACATTAAGTGAACACATCAACATAATCTGGCAAAGCATGAAGATCTTTGAAAGCAATATGTAAGAAATAGCTCAACAACCAATACATTTCTTTGTCAGATGCTTAAGTTTTATCTGCTCATTTAATCACTGGGTTCTTTAGCTTTAGTTAGACAACTAATCTAAGAGAAGGAAAGCTCTAAATTCAGACCAACTTTACTCTACTTAAAAATTGATCTTGTCTTATATCCTTCCCATATAGGAGGAACTGGGTAAATTCATATAGCTACAGGTAGTAGTTGTAGTAGAAGTATCTTTGTTTTCATTAGATAAAGTATTGTCAGGCATTATTTAAGAATATTTTCTTTTAATTACTTTTCATCACAACCACTTAGATTCTTCATTTTACATTAACCAGTGCAGATCAGAAATAAAAATGTTGGTTGGTCACAAATAAAAAGAAAAGGAAATATATTAAGAAGCTGCATCTGTATGGAACTGGAACTTCTAAAACCAACAAAGCATGGTGATAATGTGAGGTACTGCTGGGGCATCATGGTAATGATGTGTTGGCCCTTTAACTAAGCTTGACCCCAGGTTTATCATCTGATGAAGGCCTTGTTAGTGGCACTGCAGCTGTTTTTTTGTATGAAATTATTTAAAATTTATTTTCCTAGAAGAAAAAAAAAAAAGAAAAATGAAAAATATCTGAAGCTTGAAAAATAGCAAAAGTACAGAATATGATAATTAATGTCACAGAAATAATTGGTGAGGCAATAAGTGATTCAAAAGCCCTTTGAGATCAAACAAAAATATTACAATGTTCAGTGGAGACATGATGAAGTATTTTTTTTTTAATCCTCTCTAACACGACTAATTAAATGTCGGTAATTTGTAATAAATAATGGCTTCGCTTAAAATAAGGCAATCGATCATTTCAGTAAAAACAATCACCACATTAAAAAAAAGCAAAGAAATAATGAATATTTTCTCCCTTAAGAGAAGTTAAGAAGCGATTTTAAAGGGAGGTAAATCCCTAAAAATTTAATGTAGTTGCTTCCCTTGGTTATATGAAGACCTGATTTTCTGATTGACATCTTTAACAATTTTTTTGACTCCAAATTAGGGTTTGTCAGAGCGATCAATATAGACTACTGAGAGTTAATACGGTTTTGGCAGGGTTATTTAAAGCACACGGGACCAGAGGGAGGGATCTATTAGTATACATTTATAAATCACTTTATAATTTGAGAAAAAAATCTTTAGATCATGTAGACCAGTTACCAGATATCATACACCAAGCAGAATGCCTGATAGGATGTGATGGCCATTAGTGATGTGTCTTTCACATACGACCCGTACAAAAACATAGGGGTCATATAAATGAATGTATGATTTAAGTCTCACCCAAAAGATCAAGATCTTAAAGTATTCCAACAGTACATGTCCACTGAATTTCTTATCCTAGCTGTCTTCAACCTTTTGGCATATTATCAGTAAAAATATCTTGGTAGTTCTCATACCAGTGTATAGCTATTTTGTTCATAATTTACGTTCAGTGTCACCCATACTATACATACAAAGTCAAACATGACTAGTGCTAATTCCGACATTGACAGTCGAGATTTTTCAAAAGAGGTTTTGACCCAGATAGAAAGTAATTTTTTGCTCTCACAGCATTTCCACTACACTCTGTCCTTTGATGTGAAATATTTCTAGGCAGAAATATTATGTCCACAGGCATAAACTTTGGTATTTACAATGAATTTTTTCTCTTGAAGATATTGTAAAATATTATCATTACTAAACAATGTTCACAGTTGCAGAGTTTGTAGTAAGAGTTATCATTTTCAGAGTAAATCATTTGGTTAATACTATTGACAAAAATGGAATAAAATAGGTAAGGGGGTGTCCTGATTGATGTAAAAGTCATGAAGCAAACTGATACACCTGCTATAAAATTTATTTTTCCCAAAAAATGTGTTTATAATGTGAAAGTTTGGTTTTTAAACAATATAATTAAATTTTGCAGAATGATACATAACAAACATTTTAAAGGGTGTATGGGAGGGGGTGCAACAGTACATGTCCACCAAAAAATCAACCTCTCTCATCATGGAATCCAGTGAGACTAAGAAAAAAATGTTGATAATATGTAGTTAATTTGTTTAAGATTGAAGTGAAATTAAATTTGGTCACAAGGAGAGCATCAAGTAAAAAGTTTTAGAAGCCTTTGTCTAAGTCATGTAAAGCAAGTACAACTGGCCACGATAGACAGAGTTAAAAAATGTCGAATAAAATTAAGTATCTGTAACAAAATATGAATGGTCCTTGACTCCAAAGCAAATATGTTATGTCGTCAGGTAAACAGATGATTGTTCATTGAATTTCTAATTTAATTGTCAGTTTATCATACACGCAAAAATGAATCAGTTAAATATATTTTTGATTAGGGCTGAATTGTTTAACTTCAATATTACTTGATATATATTCAGACATAAGTGACTGCCATTTGTTTACAGAAGAATACCAATTCATGACTAACATAAAAAGTGTCTGCTGGTATGCATGTGTCTTCTCTGGCCAACTTCATCCTTGCAAGCATTGAAGGATATGTGATAATCAAAAGAATTGTCTTTGGTGTTGACATTAACTCTGTGCACTCTCAATATGGATACTCAGACCTGCTACAAACCTATATACACAAACAACAAGTAGGTTACAGCAGGAACTGTATAAAATCAGCCTACAATTGTTTGCTGTCATGTTACAGGACTAGCAAGTCAAAATTTGAACAAAGACACTCAACTGGAAATGTCACAAAAACATTCAGGCTGATACGTGTCTGGAACTGAGGTCAAGTTCTGTTTCAAAAGTACTCATTCAAAAATGGAGTGTTCAATTCTCCATTATACAAATGCTTCAAAACTTGTATGAGTACCTTTAAGATAAAATTTCAGTCTCCACATCTTCACCATCCCTATCAATACATTCATGGAATTTCCCTGAGATAATTAAAAAATGTTTCATTAGAAAAGCAGATCTGATATTACAGAGACCATTTGGGGAAGATTTCAAATATATTTTCATAAAAATGATTAACTAAAAAATCATAATATCATAAAGGAACTCCCATAGAAATATTAACATTCTTTTTTAAATGCACTTTTTATATATTTCATATGACTTTTTTTTAGCATAATCCCATTTGTTTTACGTCTAAAAATTCTGTGATGAATGATATATTCTCATTATACCCTGAATAATCTAGAATAATAAAACCCATTTTCTTTATTTTAATCTCACCAAAAGCAAAAATAAAAACTTATATATTACCTAGTTATTTACGAGTAAGGCCTATTGCTAAAAAAAATATAACTTTTCTTTAACTAAAGGGAAATAATTAGATTCAGGGGAGGTAACTTCCAATCTTTTTATATAAATATAAAGTTGGTGACCTTTGTCGAGGGTGACCCGAAGGCTCCTTTTTCAATAGCTACCTCACCGAGATATAGGGGTGTCCTCGTGGTGTAATGGTTAAAGCGATGAACTGCGGAATCGTAGTACGCGAGTTCGTACTCCAGTCGCGCTATTACGTTCACTTTCGGGCAAATACCCTTGGGAAAGGTATGAACCACTTATTCTCCCTCCAGCTATGGGTAAATAGTAGGACGGACTAGGTTCTTCAGCCTTGGTGAGGCAACTAGTCTAGGAGAAGGAAAACTCTGAATTCAAACCTGTTAAGCTCCGCTTAAAAATTGACCTTGTGTCATATCCTGCCCGAGCGGAGGGGTTGGTAAATAGTACCCCACCAAGATATAGGGAAGGATGCAACTCCTTTTCTTGGATTGTTCCACTTTACCCTTGATTCTGACTTTATGATGGTGAGTGTTAAGCAAGGCGGCATCAAGTACCATTTTTTGAGTCTTTTATATGTCTCTACCTGGGTTTGAACCCCTGTCTCCCGAACCATTGGCAAATACTCTGTTCATAAGGTCAATGGCCCGGTTATATATATATATATATATATATATAAATCTATCATTGATATTGAGCACTATTTTGGTCCTTCATTAACTCAACAAGTGAGCAAGTAAGAACCTATATATATATATACCATATAAAAGAAGAAACTTTAAAAATTCCTCTTTTTTTTTGGTAATAATATTTATTTCACCTATTTTTTTAATGTTAGATCTGCATCGTCTGACAAAGAAATAATGAGAAATTTCTAATGAAGATTTAAATATATATCATTTAAGTAAGTGAATAAACTTAAAAGGAATAATTCAAATGGAGTTCTTAATTGATATGTATAGAAAAACATATTTAAAAATCCACTAACAGAGCAAAAATATCATTGATATCAAGAAAAATCAATAGATATAATCCATTATAAATTTATTTCACCTGCTAGTTCATAGGATCATCAGATGGAGATTTGAACAGAAATGTGTTTCTTTTTAACTGTTAACATAGGGATATACATTTCACCTTATATAAGGTATTTAAGGAATTATAACTTAAATATATCATGCCGAAAAATTTTCCAATAGGTAATGGATAAATATACTAGTGTTGCATACATATATATGCTGGATATATACCAACGCAATGATAACAGACGCAAGAATAAAGGACGCAGGAAGAAACAAAGCAAGAAGGCTTCTTTAACAACATATTTACCTCTCACTTTATTGCAAGGGTTCGAAAGGGTTGTTCAAGGTTTGCATGTGAGAGGGTGCTGGAGACCGAACATAAACTTCATATTTTGACCTCCACTACTTATGACCGTCACGTTGTGTCTTTCTTGTTCTCTTAGATGCTCAACCAGAGGTCTTGGGGTCCACTGCTGGATGCTGGCTTTCTTTACTGCATCTTATCAGCATCATCTCTGGACCCCGGTTCATCAGGGCTTCAAGCCCCATCGGCCTGGTATGGCTTTCCTTACCACATCTCGTCTCTAACTCTCTGGAAGTCTGCTGGCAACTGCTCTGGGACCCGAACTCAACTCAGTTAAATAATAATTCATTTTTTTATTTCTTATTAATAAACAGATTTCTGGCTTAAATTTTTAATTAAATTTCATTTTAAAATTTTAATTTTTAAATTCATCTTAAAATTTTAGATTTTTCTTTTTTTTTTTTATTATGTTTTTAAGAATCTAATACTGTTACCTTAATTCTAGTTGTAGTCTAATTTAAATTTAATCAGTTTTAATTTTTATAAATTACTTATATTTACATTTATTTACATTTTTGAACCTCATCAGATGCTATTGGATTTTTTATCCATTGTTTTAATCAGTTGGTAATACCACCATTAGTCAAATAATATACATTTAGGATAATAATATAGTTATTCAAATTAATCTTTATTATTTAAACAAGGTGAATCTTTAATAGTTATTTCCGTTTTTTTTTAAGTCTAAAATATTTCATTTAGTGGGACAAAGAATTAAATTTTTAACAAAATTCTTAATGTAGTATAATATCTATGTGTAATTATTAGATAAAATAATAATATAAAAATTTTAATTTCTTATTGTTGATTTATGTACAAAATTGTAGGTATTATAACCATTATTAATCTATATTTTTAAAACAAGGGCTGAAATTTAAATTTATTTAGGAATATATTTCTAGGTCTAAGTCTAAATGTAAATTTCACTGGGGTAAACCTTGATATTTAATTTACTATGCTATATTGATCACTAAGGGAGACCTAAATTTGGAGTAATAAAAATTTCTTTTTAATTTTAAAGATTTTAAATTTTAACTAAAAATTATTTTAAAACTCAGTATTGTAGCATAACTTATACATAATTTTTTTAAAAACTATCTTAGTTTAAACATTATATCTAATACATAATAATAAATAGATCCTTTATATATATATATATATATATATATATATGTTTAACATGGCTCAATGGTAAAGATTACTATTTAATAACATATTTTGAATTTACTTCTATGTTTACATTTGAATATAAACACTTTTCTTTCATTGAATAAATTGATTGTATCTTTATATCTAAAATATTAAGTTTTTCTTTGCATAAATTGCATCTAACATGTAAATTACTTGTTGAAGGGGATTTTTTCAAAACTTTCCAATTTATTATTAAGGTTAATCATTGGTCTTTTAGTTTCCAGTAATATTTAGATAAGGTAGTTTGGTTCCTAAGTAAGGGGTTATTAAAAGGTTGCCTATGGTTATAATATCGGAACTTCCACTTTAGTGATGAAAAATACCATTATAAACCTTTTTATTATATTTACTTTCTTAAGAGAAATATTGGCCTAGTAAACTACATTCTCTAGGTTACAGTTTCCTTCCAAGGGCACTCCTCTTTGAGTTTACATTTACAAGAGGCTTTATTTGTTTCCTTATTTTTCCAGTTTAAGTTGACCAGCAATTTCTTTTATTATGGTTATAAATTATTTTTGACATAATGTTGGTGCTTGAATAACTGATTTTTAAGGTGTTTCTATTAAACATTTTACTAAGGGGGGTATTTTTCTTGAAATGTTTATCGATTAAATTTAAGAAATATTTCCTATATAGATATTGGAGAGTTTACAGAAAGGAGGGTTAAACCATATTATTTTTCTAAGTCTATTTTTGTTTTTATAATTATGATTTCTAATATGATTATTATCGTTATTGGTGTCACCACAGCCAACTAGAAAATACAACCCCACATGTCACATTTCAAAGCCAAAAGCTAACAAGACAGTGTAATGTAAACAAAAATTACCCATTCATGGCTGCATATGAAATTATCCATAATAGAGAATCAACTTTAAAAATTGAACAAAGAAAATAAAATAATCATGTTGGTAGAATTATCTGACATTATTTTTATTCTTTTCAACATTAAAATACATATTTACACTTTGTTTTTTACTAATCCATTGAATATAAACAGCTGAGAGTAACCTTGTTTTATGATTTTCAATCAACTATATGGCTTGTTTTGTTTATAGACACTGTTTGGTAAATTCACTAATGCATAATTAATTGCATTTCAGCATTGAATTTTTAAAGATTTTCGTGATGTTTTGTTTAACAAAAATAGTAAACAAATGTGTTGTATTTGGCTGTTCTAGTGGATATCGTACCAATAGAGAAAAAATATCGCCATTCTCTTTTCCTCTTAGAAAATCCAATCTCCTCAAGAAATAGGTGAAATTTGTAAACTGTAAAGGGTTTTCCAATGAAAAATTCAATTCCTTGTATCAAACATTTTAATGAAAAATTTATTTTGAGAAGAAAGCAAAACAAACTGAATTGGGATTTACATCCAATTTCTACAATCTTTTCAGATAAAATAAGAAAACCATTTCTTTTGCCAACTACAACAGAATTAAGAAAGCCTCCGAAACTCTGACAGATTTTTTATTAACCAGATGAATTAAAAAATTTTCTTTCAGCTGACACAATAAAAGATTTTAATCATTTAGAAGAAAAAATCAAGGGTTTTGAATTTTAAAAAACAGAAAATTATATTCTAATTTACAGAATTGTCTTTGACCCTGAAACATATTTTCCATCTATAAAAGAATGCATTTGCATTGATCAAAATCTTCATGTTCAGCTCCAGTGTGATGGAAACCCTTACACCATTATCACAGTGGTTTATACATAGATACAATACAAAACTTACAAGATTCAACATGTTAGAAAATTTTCCAAACCACATACAAAATGTGGTGGAAGAACAACCATACTCAATTCTAAAATTGCCAAGTTGGCTGGGGCTGTAGAATACACCGACTGCATCTCTGCAGAAAGGGAAGACTCCTTCCCCTCTCAATGAGTGTCCTAGATATTGCACCAAACAATCTAATGGTTATGTTCCAATATCGCTGGAACTTTGGGGAATGTGGCATACTCTTTCATTGCCATTGCTCCCAGATCCACTCTGGCCCAGAGTGGTAGCACCTGATAGGGTCCTATCTATGGGTCAAATAGAACTAAATTGCATACCTATGCTAAACTGAATTGCTTAAAATTGAACTGTTTTGACATTTAAACTGTTCTTGTGCTAATTTGAATTGCTTGAAATAGAACTGTTTTATGCTAACCCGAATAGCTTGAAATAGAACTGTTTTTGACATTGAAACTGTTCTTACACTAAACTGAATTGTTTAAAATAGAACTATTTTGACTGTGTGTGAATAAAAACTGTACTTATACACAACTGTTTGAATTAGAACTGTTTGATAAAACTGAATTGCTTGAAATAAAAATGTTTTTGACAATTAAACTGTGTACTTATGCTAAACTGAATTGTTCAAAATAGAACTGTTTATTTGTATAAAAATGGATTTAGTATTAAATAACCTACAAGGTTGATGTGCCATAAAACCCAAATAAACAAACTCAATTCTAAAAGAGTTATGAAAAAGACAACATTACAAACGCAAAGGCTGTCCTTCATTTTCTACAGAGCAAATAATGCATTACTATTGCGCTCTGCATCTAAACAAACCTACAAATTACTTCTGGAAAAGTTTCCATTACTATCTTTTTCTTTATTAGAGAAAATTCAAAGAGGTGGTGTAGAATCAATTATAGCTGTAAAATCGCTCCAGGAAAAAGTCGTCTGTCTCAAGACATCTGTGAGTTAATGATAGATGAAATGTACCTTCAAAAAGGAACACAATTTCATAGTGGAGAGTCCATTTATGCAAATGAAGATGATGTACTTTATAAAGAAATAATGGTATTTATGATCACTGGTCTTAAAAAAAGTACCATTGGTCAGTGACAGTTAATGGTGAGTGGCTTTTTCAAGAGATTCTGAAATGTATTTTTCAAGTTATAATTACTGGATTTTTTTTATTTGGGTTGTTGCTGTAGACAATCATTCAGCCAATGTGAATACATTTAACATTTTATTTGGTATTTTTGTTTTTTGACTCTGTACTTATATTAAAAAATATTTGGAATAGTTTACTGAGCAAAAAGAAGTTTGTATTTCCTAAATTTACATTTGAAATATCAAATATTCATATTTCTTCAGAGAATGGATATATAGCTTGGTCTAATATACACAAATATTTAACAAGGATAACATTCTAGATGCTGAATTATGTAAGGCCTCAAAGCTAACATTCAAAGCACTGCATTCTAGTGACAATAAACAAAATGTTAATTCAGCTATTGTCATTTTTCATGAGACAAATATTGAAGCTTATGAGAGCTACTTTTCTGATCGAACTGACATGTCAAACTTCCTTAAATTGAGATAATGCAGGGGGACAACAGCAAATTCAAGAAAAAAAATACACATCTAATTTTTTGAACAATGCAGTAAATTTACATAATGGGAAAATTAATTTCTTCAAAAAATTATCTAATTGGCTTGAGACTTGGGCACAAATTTCAGATTTTTATCTAGCTAATTTCCAAAGTTTTTGTTGTAACTTTGAAAGTGCAGGCGATGCTTATGTAAGAACTTTCAGAGGGAGGATACAAATATATTTTCAACCGTAGATTACAAAGTGATCCATTTGAAAATAGATTTTCTCAGTATTAACAGATGAGTTGTGGTAGGTTTTTGGTGAGCCTCTGAGAAGTATTGAATACTGAAAGAATACTGACCTGAGAAAACATCAATTTTTAGGAGGAAGGCCTCAAGCTAGTTCAAAAGAACAATAACTCAATACTTCTTGACATTTTGGCCCAGCATGAATCGGAAATACATGAACTCTCTTTGTCAATTGAAAGCAAAGAAGTGGTGTACACAATTTCAGGTTATATCACAAAAAAGTTAAACATTTTCAAAGTGAAATGTGTTTCCTGGTCATGGTAGGCAAAGATAGTGATGATGCTACAGAGAAGCAGTATTTTGACTTATTTTCTCAAGGAGGAATTACAGTTCCATCTAGCCAAATGGTAGAGTTTGTTTGTGCTTGTTTTGTTATACTTGATTATGCAGATAAATTTATTGCAAGACATAATCAATCCACTATAAGAGAGTCTGCTGAAAGAATTTTAGAAACTTATTCTCCAAAATATATTTTTACTTGTGAACAACACACTGAAAAGAGACTTAAATTTGAAGCAAAAATTGTTGTGAGCATATTTTACAACAGATAAAAGCTTGCACTGGATAAAGTTCAAAAATAAACTGTAAAATGTTTTGAAAAAAAGTAACATCTAAAAAGTTAACTATCTCTAAGTTGGAGGAAATCTCAAATCTAGAATTCTAAATGCTCTAATAATTTTTTTTTGTAGACTAGATGTTTTAAGGATATTACTATTTGGTATGTAAATTAATCCATCATCTTTATATAATCCTGTTTGGTTTAAATTCAATATTCTGCCTATTGTATTCAATATATGTATACCTAATAATTCAGCAACTTGTGCAGTGTCAAAAAGACCCTATGATTACATCAAAATTGTCCATGTAATTTTTAACCCACTTATTATTATTGTTAATTGATATCGATCTCCTGCAGGCTAAAATAATTTCTAATTCATCTTCGGTAATATTTGTATGATTCTTGGAAAAATTTATTCAATTTATCAGAAGTTCTTAAGATAAGGATGGATAGAAGTCTATCATATCAAATAGTATGAACATGGTGTTTTTTGTTTATTTCCAATATTAGTAAACCAATTTATAGGGCCTAAAAAGCTTTTCCATAAATTATATCTTAAATTATCAAGTATTTTGGTAATAATCTTTTTGTTGCATAGCCATATAATACATATACAACCATACACATATACATGCGGAAACAAAATCAACAATAATGACGAATGAACACACTTCTTTAGAAAAATAAACCTCTCACACTTTATTCGAAATGGTTGCAAAAGGGTTATGTATGAGAGGTGAGTTGGAGACTGAACAAACTGCAACATATTGACCTCCAGTTCCTTTGTCTTTCGCAGCACTTCTTTCTCATTCTACTGGGCTGCTCAGTCGGGGGTCCTGAGGGCCCATAGCCTTCTGCTGGGTGCTGGTTCTCTCTACAGCATCTTATCTCCATCTAACTGACTCCAAACTAACTGAACTTCCTGTCACACCAGGTTATATCATTGTTTGACGTCCACCTGCTTCCTGTGAGCATAGCATCTGCACCCAATTCAACCCGTCCACAGTCAAGGTTATACCCTGATATCTTCGACTGGATGCACCTCTTCCTTGATCGACAGCTGGGTCGGAGGTCAATATGTTACATTTTGAATTACATTTTTTGCAACTGATCCTATTTCTATCTTCGTAGGGTCAGCCTAGCTTGTTTATAGGTATTAAAATTCTGTTTGTGGTCTTTAAAGGGAATATATGTGTTTTTTCATTGAATTTTCCAAGTTTATCCTTAATATTCAGTTTGTAAGCAATCTTGGTGGCATCTTTATTAATCTGATTAACAATGTCCTGGTTGTCAAAAATCCAGAAATCTGTTAATTGATAAGAAATAAAAAAGATTAATACCATCATAAAAACCAGAAGTAACAAGTTAGTATATTTATCCATTACTTATTGGAAAATTTTTTAAGCATGATATGTATAGGTATATATATGTATATATATTCAAATTATAATTCCTTGAATACCTTACTTAAGGTGAAATGTATTCCCTGATGTTAACAGTGAAAAAGAAATGCATTTCTGTTCAAATCTGATGATCCAGTGAACTAGTTGATGAAATAAATTTATAATAAATTATATCTACTGATTTTTCTTGATATTAATGATATATGTATATTTTGGCAGCATTTCTTTATTGAATCATATTTGATTGAACATAATAGACATTTTTTGTCTACATAATTTTTTGTTAATCCTTTCGAATTGCCATATCGATCTTATAATATTCAGCAGGAATTGGATGATAAATGTTCCATAATTAGTTATTTTACAAGTACTTTCTGCCCAACTTAGGGCCATCATCAAGGGAAGATGTATTACAAAAGTGATGTAACTTTTGTAAATACATTATTACTTTGTAAGAATGAGTGTTTGTACTGTTGTATTGTGTAGCGTTTACTTTTCAAATTTGTTTCTATAAATAGCGTCAATAGTTAAAGACATCTAAGTACATTTGCACTGGTTTCAAACTTAATTCTATTAAGTTTGGGTTGTATGTTTTTAATATGTAATGCCTCAAGAATCTGTAGATTTTGCTTGTTATTTTGTTGTTCTAATATTGTTGTGTTTTCGTAAGATTTTTCCGTAATTCTGTTGTTGGGCATGTTTTTTTTAATGCAGTGCTATGGAACTGGTATTAGAAAGGTGCATTGTAAGTCTTCTCGATAGGGTAGTTGAGGTTAAACCAACATATATATTGTTGTTTTCAGAGATACAATCTCCTAAAGGACATTTAAATTGATATATAACTTTGGTTTTTTGCAAAACTTCAATTGAGGGAGAGAAATTATTTTTAATGACTAAGTGGGAGGTTTTAAATTTATTATAGTATGTGATAAGTTTTATTTTCTTATTAGGATCAGTGGGGAGTATATTTCTTTGTAACTTTGACAGAGATTCTGAAAATTTTGAGCCATTATTTTAAACTGGACCTCAAAGCCACTGGACTGCTCTTAAACCCTAAGGAATAAACAAATAGATAAACCAAACAAACTGGAATTTACTACTCTCCACAACTATGTACACATGCATAAGTAGGTGAAATCAGGTTATAAAATTGATTCTTGCCCACCAGTTCAATCTAAATGACTTCAACATGACACTTTTCCAACCAAACTGCCTTTTCACTTCCACAGAAAAATAGTACTAGAATCATAACGATTATTCTTTTATTCTTATTTATTATCAAGAAACACTGAAAAATAAAGCCAGAGCACTAAAAGAAGAATTTCTTTCATGAAGATTTAAATAAGTCAAATATTTTTAGTAGTGTAGTGACTCATTCAAGTTATTATATTGTACACATAAGTAAATGGTATTTTAGTTAGATTGCTTATATTTCCCCTGGCAAAAATCATGGAATTAATACAATCAGAGAATGTTCAATGAGGTTTTTTTATTCTGGCTTCAGAAGATATTTCTTAAACAAACTAGATAAAATATATGAATTAATGCTGACAGATAACGGTTGTTCCCAGACAGCAGTGTTTAAAACTTGGTGCAAACAAAGAAGAAATGGGACATAGAGTTTTATATATGTATGTGTGTATAAGCAAATCTGTATGGGTATGTGTGGGCATAGGTATAGCATATATGTATGTACATGGATGTGATGTGTGTGTACAGTAGTATCAAAAGGATAGCTAAACAAGTTAGGGTGGTCAAAAATTTTTTAAAAGTAATAAAATATGAAGACAATTCCTCAATAGAAAGAAAAGGGTCATTTTTTTGATGTTCATAATAAGTAAAGTCTTTGGCACTAGTACCTTCAGAGGTCAGTAGACTAGGATCTTTTTTTTTTTTAATGTATCTTATTTCTGGGAAGTTCATGAAGGAGGGGTGGGTTTTTTTTCCAGAAGTCAGGGCTCCATATATTCAAGAGAGCAGGTTGAGACAGAGCTATTGGATAAAGAGGGCAGGCAGCAATAGTGGATTATCAGATCCAGTCACAGTCCGAGAAATCAGAGTTAGCAGTTCACCATTAAATATAGAGCAAATAGAAAACTGACCAGTACCTGTCTTCATCCACCATCAATATCACAACAAGTTAATAGTTAAGCATTAGATACACCATACCTACACCAGAATAGCCCAAAGAATGAAGATAATTATATGATTGCATTCTGAGATGTATTTTTCTTTAGTTTTTTATGGAAATGAGTGGTTTATACAGTTTTTACCAAAACCAGGGAGCAATCTCCTTTTAAAGATAAAACACAATGTAGAGAGAGAGAGAGAGATAAGTAAGCCAGCAAGATGTGGCGAACTAAGAGTCAATACTACCATATAACTGTTACTCAAAAAGAGAAACAAAATTATATACCCATTTTTCAAAGTTCTACTGTTAAAAGATTCTTTTATTTGATAGACAGAACTAAAATGAACTTTCTCCTTCGTAAAAAATATAATAAAGAAGAAAATCATTTTAAAAATACCGAATCAGAAAAATCTTTAAAATTGTTATTTATTAAGCTTTGCTTAATCTAAAACACAGAAAAAAGCATTTTGTTACCAGTTTTAAAACGTGAAGGGAAGTAACTCATCTCGTAATAGTAATTGCACAAGGGGCATAACTCATGCCTTATAAGTATAATTAAAACAAAGACTGTGCTTTGCATACTCTGATTCAAGACTACGAGAGTTAACTGGTTAACAAGTGAAAACTAAACTCACTCTATTAGTCATTTAGTTTGTAAAACTAGCTTAGTCAATCTCACACAAGTAACAAAAGTGAACAACTCAAAGGGTACGAAATTCACCATACACACAAATCAGTTGACTAACCATTGCACCACAGTAACAGAACCTGGTTTATTTTAATAAATTAACAGTATGAGGAGGTGCTGAAAAATTCAGTTCAATAAAAAAAAGTGACTTTTTAAAAAGATTTACGGTGTTTTTTGGAAAAGGTTAAAGAAACTTGAGAAGTTATGTGCCATATCTATTGAAGTGTGGTTTTGTGATGATTCTTTTTTGATTAGGCCAAGAATTTCTTAGCACACACTTGTACAATAGAATTAAGGAAGCATTGCCCAACAGAAGATCATTCTTATAAAATAAAAAATATTTATGAATGGATCAGTACTCCTACTTTCAATCATTGTGTAGTATCTGTACTCAAACTAAAACTCAAAATCATAATAAAATGATCAAGCTGAAAATATTACAAAAGTATAAAAATATATAACATTATTTTCTTAATATACAGTTTAGATCAACAATATTTAGACCAAAGGTTAATAATAATACAACAAAAACTAAATAAAAATAAGATTTTTTGGGTTTTGGTATTTGTTGCATTAATACAAATCATTGGTCTGTTAATTTTTCAATTTATACAAAGGTTTTTGCAATGTATAAACAACCTGGTCTCACACCTGGGTAATGAGAAATTTCATAACCCTGGTAATACAAGACATGCTCATTTTAAAATGGCATTTAAAAAGAGCTTTGTGCTCTGAAAGTATTATAATGATCTGATTTTTTTTTTATGTATGTTGCCATAACATAGTAAAAATGATCCACTGTAATAAATTTTTGTTACTACAATATTAATAAAATGCTCTTAGAGAATAAAGCAATTTCTAGTACAATTTATGATAGTAAATAACATTCATGTCATCTTGAGTCTTATAATTTTCAAGGGAGATAACTATATAGAGAGTACTTCTCTTTAGCAATACTAATATAAAATTCTTGAAATATGATGTGATTCAATATCTAACATAAATGTTACCCAAAGGTAGCCTTTAAATAAATAGATTTAAAATATATAAAGTTACCAACCATAGTTGAGGGCAACCCAAAGGCTCCTTTTTCAATAGCTACTATACCAAGGTGTAGGAGAGGGCACTACTACTTTCCCTGGATTGCTCCACTTTACCTTATAATGCTGAGTGTTAAGCAAGGAGGTATCAAGCTCCTTTTTTTGAATATTAGGTCTCCTGGGCCATTGGCAAACAATCTACCCACTAGGCCAATTACAATTATGACTATAATATAAAACTAAAAGTACTTTTTTTAATCAGTAAAATCTTAAATGCTCATGCAGAACAATATCTTAAGATTTTAAACGATGAAAATAGAAGAAGAAAAAAAGTTTGAACTTTGAGTTACATGTTGATACGGATTTACCCGACAGCAACATGAAACTCAAAGCTAGGAGTTTTTATCTCATTTTTATTGATCTACTTTATAGTTGGAAAAATTAATTGGTTTGATTTGATTTGGTTTTAAGGCATATCAACCATTGTAAGTTATTTAATGCCATTTAATATTTATACATATATATCAAATATGATTTGTAAACATATTTTCTTGATAACATTTTTAAACAAAACTGAGCTTTTTTTTTTTTTTTTGCACATAGTTAAATGGTTTCAAGTATTGAAATGTAACAGTAATAATTTAACATTTGTTTGCACACATTTAAATAGTTATATATATGTACAAGATGAATTTGTTGGTAACTTCAATTTTAAAAGAGTTAAAACTCATTTGTTCGCACACCAGGATAAAATCTTATATAACTTGTTCAGCATATATTTCTTGCTTTATGAAATAATTTCACAATAGATAGATAGAGAGATAGCAAGAGAGATTGTTTTAGATGAGGCTTTGCAAAAATATGGCAAACTGCTTCTTAGATCTTATCTCATCTCTTTTGCCATATAATATAATAATCTTTGAAAATATATTTGCCTAAGATATTGTAGTAAGAAAAAAATAATATTTTGGCAGTCACATCTTTTGCCTTGTATATTTTATTTATTCTGTATTATCATGCTTTCTTAACATTTTTTTTTTTTTGTGCATGAATATTTCACCATTAGGCAATTTCTAATAGATTTTAAGGGAATCTGTTCTGGGTAAAAATATAAATCAACATTAACAATTAAATGGTTTTAATTATTACTAACATTAATCATTCTATTCAACATTACACATTCATTTTGCACACAATTAAATGGTTCCTAGTATTGCAATGTATCACTAACACTTTAATTAAATATCAAACATTTGTTTACATACAGTTAAATGATCAAACAGTTCTATTTCAAACAATTAAACATTTGTTTGTAAACTGTTTAAATGTCAAACAGTTCTATTTGGCCCATAGATAAGACCCTATCAGGTGCTACCACTCTGTCTGTCATGGTATTTTCCTCTGATGAGACATGACTGAAAAGAAGGGTCCCCTTTTTTAAGTATTTTAAAATGTATATGCTTTTTAAAGCCTATATATATATCTTACAAAAATTTAAATATTACTATATTGTTTTATTAATTAACCCCTACCAATTTATGAAGGCTGAAAAATTCATAGGCAGATCCAGATAATCTCATGGAATGTGACCAAAATGAAGTTTATTTTTCAACATTAATCCCTTTACAGTCCACACACTTCTTCCATAGGTGTTGCAGTGCTTAGATTCCATTGGTCAGAAATTCATTAACAGCAGATATGACATCATCATATGAACTCATATGTATATAGGAGGAGATTAATAAATTAAAAACTTTGGAATATTAATATTTTTGAAAGTGCCAATCATAAAGATTATAACCTCCTCTTTGTCCTCCTCAAAAGTGGAAGGGGTAGTAGTCACATTGATTACAAATTAATGAAAGATAATTACTATCTAGACAAACATCTTAAGATTGATTCATATCCAGAAATTGATAGAGATGCAGAAAGACTTGTAAAGGTTTTTGGAAGTTTGATTTAAAAGTTTTAAAAAGCAATTTTAATCATCAGTCTACATTCAACTTTATAGGGGTTCTATCTCTGATATTGAACACTGTAGAAAAATTAATATAAGTTATATTTATCTTCTTTCTTTTTTTTCTTTTTTTTTTTTTTTTTATATACATATATATATTTTTATTTACCCTAAAAAAATCATATTGCTTATATATATATATATATATATATATATATATAAGCAATATGATTTAAACAAAAAAGAAAAAAAAAACATATAATCCCCCAACTCACTACTTGTCAAGTTGTATAACACTTTGCCCTTCCTATGGATGATATCAGTACTATGAAGAGGGGATATCTGCAGTATGGGGAACTAATAATCTTTCATACAAATTTGAATAGGCTGTACTGAGATATAGGTTCAAAGTCTCACAAGACTGATGGATACCAGATGATTAGATTTATATGCAAATATAACTATTATGAGACAGACATAGTATAAGATTTTACATAGAAAAGACTCAGTACATATCACTCCACCTTTTTCCTGATAAATCAAAAATGTTGAATTTTGGAATAAAGCTAAACTTACTCTATCTCTCCCCTCCACTGCATACCTCACTGAAAAAAATCTTCCATTATCCTACTTTATGCCTCATCTAGGAACTGAGGATTAATTTTATAAACAAAAACAAATTCCACTTTTCATGATTATATACAGATAAAAATAAAATTGCAATACTCTAAAGAATAATGCTGATATTAACTTACATACAGTATGTGTTTGGGATCTGAGTACAGTTAATACACCCCTTATTTTGGAACCTGAGCATATAATGACCTGTATGTATTTGTCTACTATAATCCAACATCAACTGTATATCTTATCTTGAACAAATTGAAACATATTCTATGTTTTGTAATTTTTTTCTGTCAGTGTACATAATTTAAATAAAATAAGAACTTCTGAGTAATGAGTTCAATCCTCAGTAGGTATCCAATACTTGCAGCATTATGTCAAATCTAAGACAGGCTTAATTTTTTTTTTTTTTACAAGCACTTTGTGGAGTGTAATGGTGAGTTGGACTGACATATCATTGCTAGTGAGTTCAAGTTTTACTGAGCGCTCCAAACTTCTGATCTTGTACAGAACAAAGCAATGCTTAATAAATGATTACCTACTCAGGTAGTCTAAAAGTAATAATTTATGAAGCTCTTTGCTTCAATGTGGCACAAGGCCAAATGAATGGGGCACCCAATGAGACTCAAATTCACTCTTGTAGGTTTGCTAGTCAAGCTTGCTAACCATTACACTATGCAAAGCACTCACTCAGGTAGTCTAGTAAATATAGACAAGGTCAATAATTTATAAGCATCAAATAGTGAAAAATTCTCTCTCTTTATCTTTTTTTTTAAAAAACAACTTGTGGTTATAAGGCCTGTCCTGAACAAACTCAATCATTTTGAATATCTGAAACACTGGCAGCATGGCATTAACAATCATTCAAAGGAAACGTTACCATACATGTGAAGAGGATCTTTATAGAGTTACTCAGTGAGCAGAAAGCATGATTAGTGTAAGTTATCATCAGAGTAAATGGACTTGGTGACGCAAATTCAAATCCTATATAAGGTTATTTGCATTTCACTTCACTCTAATGCCCTTGAGAAAAACAAGAAACCATTTCTACCCACCAGCTATGAGAGAATTATAGGATAGACTGGGCTCTTTAGCTTTGTAACAGCAACCATTCTAGAAGGAAAATGCTGAATTCAAAAAAGATGTACTCTGCATAAAAACTGACCTTTTGTATGAACCTGCCCATGGTGGATGGGTCAGCAGTGATACCATTAGGTAAGTATACACATTAGGTACAGTATACACATTTACAATGATATATACTTAATATCCCATGAAGGATTTTTTTTGGCAAAACATTGCATCATCAAGGTCCCTCAGTACTCCTATAAACAGAGGGGTTGGCCCTGGTACAGACATACTGACAATGGATTTGTGGGTAGCATACACCTCATCTTTTGTATTGTTAGTCGGAGAATTAAATAACTAAATTTTAGGATAATGTGAAGAAAAACCCTAAGGAGCTGTACTGAATAATTTGTAGGATAGTGGCCTGGAGAACGGATCGGTAATCAGGAATAAAACTTATAAAATTAAACTGGAAGAAGATTGAAAGAACTGATCCCAAATTATGTTTTAATGTGTGATGGCATTTAGAAACAAAGAGTTAAGCTTTTCTCAAAGAAAAAAAATTGGAGCAGAGTGGGTTTTAGAATACTCCAAAACAGATAGTGATAAAAATTCAGCTAAAATCTTTAAACCTTCTGTTGAAGGACTCATGAAATTATGATTCGGAGGAGAAACCAGCGATGGAGTTTAATGACCCTTTGTGGATATAACCAAAAGCATGAGAATATAGTTTCAGTTGGTTCACTTGACTTGGCTGAATAAGATCTGCTCCAAAAGATTTGCATGAGTCTGTTTACACACCTGACCTTGAGAGAGAAACTTCTGCACCAAAAGATTTGCATGAATGAGTTTGTGCTTTAGGTCTTCTTAAAGAACTTTGTTCAATAAGATTGTTTGAAGGGATTGTGGTTATAATGAGGACACACTGGCACAAAGAAAACACCCACACATTGCATGCATGAGTATTGGTCAGATGACTCAAGTATTTGGTTGTGTGGATGGAAATTCACCCAGCTGTCATGGGCAAAGTACCCCACACAGACAATCGTTGGTGGCTGCAGCTGTCTCAGGCACAACTGATCCTCTGCCAGTTTGTTTTCTGAACAGACCAGCACTGACCATTGTGCTGCATGATGGTTGATATTTATCGCTATTTTAACAAAGAAATCACACAAATTGATTCATTTAAGCAAGATTATTATGCGAGATACACAAGCATAATAGTAGTGAGTTGAAAGGGGTTAGAGTCTTTTTTCCCCTTTCTGTTGAGGCTAAACATGAAAGACTGCTCAATTAACATAACACATACATAATACTGAGTGAGGAAGGGATACAGTCACTTTTAATCACCATTAAAAAAGAGAGTATGTAGAAATATCATTTTTTTTATCAATAAATTAACCTTTGTCATACCTGTCAAGAGAGTTTGTTCCTTTTTATGTATTCATATTCCAGATATGGACTAACAACGAAAAACAAAAAGAAAGTAAATTAGCACAGCTATTAGATGAATTATTCAAAATCTTCAGACAGAATCATATTTTAAGAAGTGAACAGAGATGTACTTGTCATATTGATATTTATAACAAAGAATCATCTGTTATATTGATTCTGTGACAGAATACAAAGCTATGTTGATAGCATATCCAAAATATCAATATTGTATCACATCTATTCGTTGTATTCATATTGTCACATGAAATCTGTCATATTGGTCTAGTGATAGGAATATCAGTTATACACCCACAAAAGCCTAGATTTGGTTTCCTGCAGTTTCAAGATTTCTCACAAAATTAAAATTTCCAGTGAAATGCCACAGATAAGATCAAGAACACAAGGCAGCCAATGGTGATCCCAAAAAAGGAATTTTTCAGATTGTTTTGAAAAGTTGAAGGGACAAAAACACCTTAAAGCAGTATAAAACTATTGCTCAAGGTAGACTAATTTTTTTCAGTGATATCAATAGTTAGATACTTTTCAGAGATACATTGTATATGCCATGTTTGGAGCATAATTTCAGTCTAAAAGGTAAAATGTATCTAATTTTGGACCTGAAAGTAAGTTTACGAGGATCATTAACTAAGTTTCCAGACTTTTTTCATATGGGCATTTTTATTGATAGTACACACATGAAACTCTAGTCCCCTTCGAAGTAATCTCCTCTGGCTGCAATGCACTTGTTGTACCGTTCCAACAACTTCTGGAAGGCTCCATGGAAGTCCTCTTGTGTGAGCATGTCAATGACCTTCATCATAGCCTCTTTCATCTCAATTGTCTCATAACGACAGCCTCTGAGCTTAGGGAATAACCAAAAGTCACAGGGAGCAAGGTCTCGACTATAGGGAGGGTGAGGAACTGTCTTGATGCCCATCTTGGTCAAATAGTCTGCGAGAAAGATGAGTTGTGGACTGGGGCATTGTCCCGGTGGAAATGCCACAGACCCGATTTGAAGAGTGCTGGCCTCTTCCAATGGAATCTCTTCCTGAACTCCTTTAAAACCTCAACATAGTAACCCTAACCTTTTGGCCAATCAACTCTGATGTATTGACTTCTTTACTCCTCCCACACCTCACATCATCCCTCACAGACTCCCTGCTTTCCTTGAATCTCTTATGCCACTCAAAAAACTGATGCTCGATTCATGCAAGATGGTCGAAAAGCAGTCTGAAGCATTCCATACGTTTCTGTTGCATTTTTTCCAGGTTTGAAACACAATTTTATTGCATATCGTTCTTCTAAAGTGTCAGATTGCATTTTTGAAATTCACCAGCTGTGACAATCAGGCTTTAGTAGGGTGTATTCCAATTGCTGCTGTAGCTGTTCATTTGAACCTGAAATCATAAAAATCGGTCAGTCATCTCATAAGATGTATAGTAATAACATACTGAATTTTCAAGAGTCTACAACAATTTTAAATGCCTGTACAAAAAGAAGTCTGGAAACTTATTGAATGCACCAAGTACATAGTATTCTGATTAAGTGCTATAAATTATGGTTTGTTGAAAATTTTGGGGGAAATGTTTAAATTCCCTCATTGATAATAAACTTGTATTTTGAATTATCCTAAAACTACCATCTACAAAAACAAGGCTCATAAAAGATAAAGGATAAACAACAGCTGGGATACTTTGAATCACACCAGAAGCTTATCCTATATTATTTCCAATTTGAGCTACTTTTCATCATTTTAGACTAACAACCCAAATGAATTGCAATGAAAAAAATAAATAAATAAAACTAAAAAGTTAAAACAAAAATAATACTACTCAAAATTCATGGCTGATGGCCCATCTAAAAATTTTAAAAAATAAATAAAAAGATGCTATTAATATTTTACTGATAATTCAAGGTTCTTTTTTATATTGTCTGCCAGAAATATTAACATCACTACTGATCTGGTTGGGATATGAAAATATTATTTCAACACCACATGCATTTATGATGTCTTTAAAATAAACCAACAAAGGAGAAAAAAAAAGAAACATATTTGATGGCATATAAGATCCTCACACGTGCATATATTAAAAAATATCTCCTGGGTTTTATCTACAATATCATGATAGGCTAATATACATTAAGACACTATAGACTATCAGTATATTTACCTAACTTGACTAAATAATAATACACTAGTGACTACCTGGGGAAAAATTAATGAACTTATAATAATTTCATATGGTAATTTAAATAAGATAAGATTTATCTTAATTAAAATTTCATTTTTAGAATGCTGTTCCCAAAGAAACTCTTTTACTGAAAGTTTTTTTGATTAAATCTATAATTTAGAAAAAAAAAAAATTACATTGTAGTTGTAATACAACAGACCTTCAAATACCATTGTAGAATGAAATTCAATCCAATTCTGATCCCTCCAATACAAGAGGGATTCTTCCAAGCAGTAGCCTTGTTAGTACTATTGTATGGATGCACCATTTGAACTTTAATGAAATGCTTGAAGAAAAAGCAAGATGGAAACTACAGAAGGATACTGCATGCTGTTTTGAACAAATCCTGGAAGCAGTGCCATAGAAAACAGCAATCGTACAGCCACTTACCTCCCATCTCATAAAACCATCCAAGTAAGAAAAGCAAGATATGCTGGGCATTGATGAACAAGTAAGGACAAACTCATAAGTGATGTTCTCATATATAAGCACAGTAGTGTTGGCCAACCATCAAAAACTTACATAAATCAGCTCAGTGCAGTAACTGGATGGATGCTATCTAGAGGATTGACCATGAGTAATGACCAATAGGGATGGATGGCAAAAGAGAGTCAAAGGAATCTGTGCAGTCAGCATGTCTTGATGATGATGATGATGATGATTGTTAGATGAAAATATAGATATATTTGAATTTCTATCAGATTCTTTTCTTTTTCTTTAAGATACAAAACCAAAAAGATAAGCAATGGCAGTTTTATTTTCAAGTGAAAATTTTAAGGGGAAACAGCATTAGGGAAGGTTGAATTTTTTTTTTTCTTTTTTAATTATTATTACTTACAAGCAGAACCTGTGGAAATTTCAGGGAACAAAACAAAAACAAGATGAGCTAGTTAAGCAAGAAAGGATGATTTGCATCAGATCAAACACTGTTCAACTTTGAAGGAATTGCCCTCTGCTAACTTCATTTATTCTCATAGTAAATATACATTATTGAATATTGGTTTGCTGAAGATCTGATGAGCTCCAAAGATATTATTGTATATTTTAATATTATTTATTGCAAAGGCAATAATAGGATTTATACATAATAAAATTACAAATTCATCCTTTTTGCTTAAATAGTTCCTCTTGATTTTATTAGTTCTGTGGAATTTCCATTGGTTCTGCTAGTAGTAATAATTACTGTATAAACTTAAATAATGAGCAATTCTGTGTAAAGGACTGTTAATTCCAAGCCAGAGAGAAAAAAAAAATGGGGTTATTGGCAAGGTTAAGCCTAGAAACAAGATAAGCTTCAATGTTTAAGAATATCCCAATTGACTGAAGTGGAGTGTGGAAGAATATACAATTTGGTTACAGGAAGGGTATGTGGATGATTAAAATGTGTGAGCAAACAAGCAGAATTATAATACAGATTTAATTTTTTTTTACTAGGTGGTGGTGGTGGATCAGTATTTTTTCTGTCTTCTAGTGATGAAAAAGGTGTGACAAAAAAATATTGAGATTAAAAGTAAATGGAGGGAGGTGCTGATATGCCATTAAAAAAAAAAAAAAAAAAAAAAAAAAAATCAAGAGAACACAGACACTAAATTCAAGATTGTGACAATTCAACAAGAGAATTTATGAAGAATTTGTAGAATGCTAAACAAAGAAAATAAGACATTTTTATCACCCCACCCCTCCTAGATCGGTCTGTTCTGTTGTTTCGTTTTTTTTTCTTTCACCATTTGATTTGTTTGTTGTTTTTTTTTCATGGAAATGTGTTTCTTCTGAATTACTTTTGACAACATTTTTTTTTAATCATTACATTTAATACAAAGGCAGTTTTTACCATGTCTCATATTAGGAATATGCTAAATTGAAAATGTTTTGACATTAAAAAAAAACCTTTTTAAAATTAAAGGAAAAATATAAGAGATAATTTTTTTATAACTCATGATTGAGTTGGGCATGATGAGAGTTTGTTTAATATATTTGTTTGGTGCCAGAAAAAAACAATCATTCAGCTGATGAAAACAATTTATTAAATATAAAAATAGATCAAGTGAATATTTACTACAGTCTTCTAAGTGAAAAAGGTATGTCTGCCTTTAAAATCAGCATTTCAAACCCGGGTCATTGAATGCTGACCACTAGAAACAGTGGGACATTTACAGCTATCTCAGCCACAAAGCTCTCTCGCAATTATCTCTATGTGTGGAGAAGTAGATAATTGTGCATATCTAAACAGTTAACAGCAAAGTAAATGGCTAGTTGAATTCAATTGCCAGTTGTAACTGTTGGCATTTATTTTGCACTAATCCCTTAAGAAAGACATCAATTCATCTTTTCTTTCCATAGCCATGGATAAATAGCAAATGTTGAGTATGAGGTAAGCAATCTCACTTCATAAAACTTGCTGAGATGTGTGTGTGTGTGTGCACAGCCACTTATAGGTACATCAGTAATTCTGAAGCCTAATGATGAAAAAAGCATATCACACAACAAATATTTATTTTTGAACATGATCTCCTTCCCTGTCAGTGTACCTTATTCAGAAAAAAATATTAATTAAACATTATAAAGTGAAAAATTTCGATCAAAGTTCAGCTAATAATTACATCAGATTGCAAACTTATTCTCTGCCACACTTTCTATATATATATATATATATATATATATATATATATATATATATATAGAGAGAGAGAGAGAGAGAGAGAGAGATACACAATATATTTCAAGCATTAAACAGAATAAAAACTCATAACTCATAAGTTTAATGTTGTCAATCTCCAAGTGAGCTAATATTCAGCAAGATGTTGAATTCCAGCTCACCTGATGATCAACAATGTGAAACTCTGAGTCATGGGTTTTTATCCTGTTTTATTATCTTATTTCCTATTTGAAAAATATTGTGAGATTGCTCACTATTTTTATGCATAAGAATTTAAACAAATTAAAGACACTTTTATTGTTAAATCTTATTCCTAATTGTGTGTGTGTGTGTGTGTGTGTGTGTGTGTGTGTGTGTGTGTGTGTGTGTGTGTGTGTGTGTGTGATTGAGAGAGAGAGAAACACAAGTACACACACAATTCTCCAGTATATAAGACTAAGACACACACGTTTTTTTCTTTTAATCTGAACTTCAAAATCATCCAATATCCAACAATACAACAGTCAAGTTTGGAATCTACAAATTTTCCCAATTAAGGATCCAGGCAAGCTCAAGAAAATTCCTTAGTTTTGTTTTTCAAAATATTTCATGCTAAGTTTTAGCTGGATAATGTATGTCATAACACACATAAAATGATGAGGGTTAAAAAAAAAAAAAAAAAAAAAAAGTGGTCTGAAAACTAAAACAATTTATCCATAGGATTGATTACACTTTCCAATTTTTGTTTCACCATTTTCTTTTCTTTTTTTTATATATCTCCAGTGTCCATAATGTTGAGTAACTTTTTTACAAGTTATCCTCCTATCACATGACACCACTCACAAACCCTGTTAATTTCCTCAATTTTTTTCCTAATCTTTCTTTATATTCACCACAAAATAAAGAAAAAAAACGATGATGATCAGAAAAAATTCTCCAGTTTAAGATTTGTTTTTAAATAGACCATATTTGCTGTTCTAGAATTTAGATAACAGCCTAAAACTTACTTTTACTAATCGGCCTTTGGGATGCTTTGATCTGTTGCTCAAAACATGTTCTAATTAATCAATATCTATACCTGACAGGTGTGAGATGTAATACACACTAAAACTGACACAGACAACCATGAGAAAATAGTTAAGAAAGATAATAAAATATAAGTGGCTATCTTTGTTCTCTTTTAGGAGTTGTTTTGGTTATTCTTCATTGAATCTTTTGTGATATACCAATTTTTAGAAAGAATTAAGTTCTCCCAAAGACATAGGCTCAAAATTAGAAGAGAATTTAATATATCTCAACTAATTTTCTTGTTGGTTGCATTCTTGCATGAGCATGTGGGTATATATATATGTGTGTGTGTGTGTGTGTGTGAATGTATGAAGGGTAGAAGAAACTTGAGTCTAATGACAAAACAATGATGATGGCAACCCTTCTTGGAGAAGTTAATTCCAAAATTAAAATTGGAGTAGGAAACTCCAGCATCAAACTTCTGATGACTTGTAGATATCCTTTGATGTGGAAAAATCAAAAGATAATGTACTCAGAAATAAAACCTGCAGTTTGTATAGTCACCAGTTATCTTGCTATGCTCTTCACAGGGCTGAAGCTAAGTAGCATAAGTGTTGTACAAGCATATGTTACTATAATCGAACGACATACAAATATCTTGCTACTTTATCATCTTATGCATCTTGTATATTTTTTAGAAGTTGAATTAGTTATTAATCAAGATGCTTAGATGAGTTGTAATTTTTGTTGATAAAGATGGCTATCATTTGTCAATATGTAGCAGTCATCATCATATATAACAAAAAATAAGACTAACAAGAATATTTGTTTAGAGATAGACAGGTCTTCATTTTTTCTTTCTCTATAGGAACAATTCTGATATAATAAAAGTATTAATGTCAAAAAATAAGGAGAGAATATAACTATTTTTACTGCAAAAACAGTAATAAGAAATGTATGGATATAAAAATTAGATAAGTCCCTCATCTTACCATTTTTCTAAAGAGATGTTTCTACTTTGAGTTACTACCATAAAAAATTAGAACACAATTTTTTCTATATTTAAGTTATCCATTCTATCAGATATTTATTCCTATTTATGTTTATATTCAACAGAATGAAAATCAGACCACCTTCATAAAATCTATTTGAAAATCCTACTTTAAGGTTAACCATATAAATTCATCCTAATAAAATTAAAAAGAAAATATATTTTTCAGGAAGATTATTTTCATTTGCTATATATATTAGTAAATAATATCAAATGTCAGAAAGAGCTTTTATATATTTGTTGGCACATATGTTGATGCTTGTTTTCAACATCAAGAAGGGTATTAATGTTGCCAAAAGTTCTAAATAAGGCATATTCTCAACATGAGACATGGTAAAAAAAGAATCATTACAATTTTTTCTCCTTTGTAAAACTGGGCTAAGTTAATTTTTGTTGGGGAAAAGATATTTTTTTTGTATGTGTATAAATATGGGCATGAATCTTGAAAATATTAAGTAAATATTAAAAAAGGCAAATATCGATTGGTAAGTCTATTGTTTTCATAATTTACAATCTAAAAAAGAAAAAGAAACTTAAAAAAATAATAAAAGAGAGATGTGTTACACAAGCTTTTAGGATACATAAATGTAATATTTTGATGGAGAGGAAGATCACCCCCCAACCCCACCCAATCTTTCATACTTTGTTTCTTTTTTTCCATGATTGTAAAGTTTATCTTTCTTTTTCTTTTTTATTATTCAATGGTTCAACTTCTACATGTTTTATTGCATGTGTATGTATACTTTGGTCAATATTTGAACATTACCAAACTAAAAAAAAAAAAAAAAAAAAAAAAAACCTAAATAGAAAATAAGTCTTTTTTTTTTTAAATGTCTGATAACATCCTTTTATAATTTGTATGCACAGAAAAGAAATATCAAATAACAATCTAGTTTAAGATTCAAATTAACAGCAAAAGTTATACTTAAATATTTTCTAAACAGTTAATATAAACAATATTTCTAGTTTCAACAAACAGGAGCCAGTGTGCCTGTTTAAGGACGTGCACAAGTAGGTAGACGGAAAAACAGTAGTTTTAATGCTTTAAAAAATCTTTTTGAATGTAATTTTTGCTGCTAAATTTTTCTTTAGTTAAATGAAATTATTTGACATTTGTTTTCAACAGCAGAAGAAAAAAGATACAAGAATGTTATCAATAATAGATTAAACATTGTTTTTTCAGTGTATGTATTTACCCAACCCCTCTGACATGAGCAAGATGTGACACAAGGTCAATTTTCAAGCAGAGTTTAACTGGTTTGAATTCAGAGTTTTCCTTCTCTTAGACTGGTTGCCATACCAAGGTTAAAGAGCTCAGTCTGCCCTACTATTAACCCATAGCTGGAGGGAGAATTGTTAGATGCATACCTTTCCCAAGGGTATTAGCACTATGTGAAATGCAAACAGCCTGGTCCAGGATTTGAACTCAGTTCATCCTGTCCATTTCCTACAACAAAAACTGTTACACCATAAGTGCCTCCATTTTTTTTTTTCAGTGTAATAATATTTAAACATTGACCAATATTTTTGTTTTGTAGTCCATTTTCCTTTTAATTAATTTTTTTCTCCTTTTTTTTTTTTACCAATTCTATTTATATATTGTTTTTGGTTCATTTGGAATGCATTTTCTTTAGGTATTTCTTTCCCCGTGAAGCCAAGTAAGTCTTTCTCACCTGACTCAAAAGAAGATTTAAAATGTTATTGATTTTCTGAATGATCTCTTTAGCCACAGCATGATCGGCCTCAAAGTCATAGTTCCGATAATCATGACCAGCATAACAGATCAAGCGGAATACAGTTTTGCCATTGGATTTCTCCTCTTGCAGATCGCAGGCGGCAATCATGTCTGCCTCATAAGTCACAGCCTTTTGACGAAAAAATAACGTTGTCCCCTTGCTAGCGACAGGGTCAATTTCAACCTTCTCACCACTGACACCCAGGTGCACTTCTGTGTTGATCCGAAGTCGTTGCACCAGATTGACAATATAGCACTTGTATTGGTGACTCATAAAAACTGTAGCCACCTCATTGGAATCATGAGGATCCTCTTCCTCATTCTCACCTCGAGTGCTATGTTCACGTACAAGACAGAAGTCATAATTGTCCAAATTTGACAGGAGCGTATCAAGATCAACAGCATTCCCAGGTTCTTTCTGTTTTTCAAGAATGTAATTCATACCAGGAAGAAGTCGGATTTTCCGCTTCTTCAGGACTTTACACAGAATTTCACGCAGAGGCCGACTGAGGTCCTCCTCTTGGAATTTATGAAAACCTCTGTTGGGCACATTAACAGTGATAATCACAGAGTTCTTCATGGGGGGTGAAGGTTCTTCTAATTCAACTAGAGCAAGTTTGCCGAATCCAAATTTTGACACTGGTTCTCGATTGTCCAAACATGGAAAGTCCATGTCAACTTCACCATCATCTTCTGCAATATGCAGGCTGTACATTGCGACATTATCTTTGAGTGCCGGTTCACGGCCTTCATTGGTGTATTGCCAGCATATCAATCCTATCAGCTCGTGCACTTTGGCATTGACAACTACCACGACATGCATTGGGAATGCACGGTCGCTGGGGGGTGCCATCGTGAGGAAGATATCAATTTTTTTCGTAGGCACCCCGATTTGAGCTTTGCCATCATATTTTGCATATTCTAGAAATGGGTTAGACATTATTCCTGAAGAAGTCTGCAACTGCTGGGAAAGCATAGATGCAGGAGGTACACCATCTGCTGTCCTTGTAAGAGGCGTCACAATCTGTTTCTTTTCAAACAGATGCCCATCCTCTTCCGGGTTATACTCAGCGGGAACTGTCTTCCAAGCAATGTGTTTCACTTTTACTTGGTTACGTTTCTCCTTTTTCATTCTTTCCAAACGCTGGGCCGTGTTGGAACGACGGCGATGAGCACCATAGTCCATGTCAGGCATGATGTCAAAGGAACAGGACAGGTCCCCACCATCCAGTTCCAAAAGACTGTGGCCCTCATGATTGGACTGTGAACTGTTGTGCTGGGTTGTTGGTGTAGAGGAGGAGCTCGTAGTCTGATTCAAAAAAGTTCCACCAGCACCCACGTGCCAGGACATTAAACGCTTCTCCAACATCTTTTCATGCTCCTCCCCTTCTATGATCATCTCGTACATACCAGTGTCATCACTAGTAATGAACGAGTTCCGAATGTGGGATATCAGAAAGACATAATCATCAATCATAGCCATTGTTCTTTTTGGGGGTTTTCGTCTTTGATTGTTTTAGTTAATTTTGATTTTGTAGGGCTTTTTTCTTTCTTTTTTTCCCTTTTTTCAAACTATCTACAAAAGGGTTTTAACAAATAATCAAATTTAATTGTATATTCATAACAGATTTTGTAACACATTTCCTTTCCGGGTTTTTTTGCCATAACTGGGTGTTAAACATCAGAGTTATGCTTAATTATTTAAAACAGTTCATTTAAACTGGTCAAAGATTGTAAAATCAGATGGACCAGAGTTCAATCCATGGTGGTAAATGCATAAAAGACAAGAAAAAAAAGTTGTTGATTAACCACCATTACATGATGAGTTTATATATTATTTACATATATATATGTATATGTATATATAGAAGACAAATGTCTTAGGTGGGATAAGATAAACATTTTTTATCATCAGAAGGAAGAAAAAATAAATAAAGAAGGAAAACAGAGAAACAGAGAAGACAGGCCAAAATCTTCAGACCAAATAATACATCCTTAATTGTTATAATGAAGCAGTCAAGTTAAGATGAAACAATGACACAGATAAGTGATGAAGTTGTTGACTTGAGAATCTTCCTGGTTGGCCACAGCAAAAAATTGTAGTGAATAATGCCATGGTTATTTTTTTCCCCCTGGAAAAAGAAAAAAATATATTTGAGACCTAAAGTTACTTATACAGAGAAAAATGTATATATATATATATATATATATATATATATATATATATATATATATATATACACACACACACACACAAGTCATTCCATAAATAAGGGGAATTGGGGGGGGGAAGCAAAGAGAACTTTTTCCATAAATGTAAGCTCTGAATTGTTTCAAATTGGTTTATCGCAAAAATTATTCTAATCTCAAAAAATATGTTTTGAGGCTATTCTAAATGCCAGCAAATCAAATAGAGAGTTCTAGATTAACAGAGGTATGTCATCAAATTTTTGCTCACAAGAAAGTGCAAACCATGTGAAATTCATAGAACAACACATACAAAGAAACATGTTTTAGTCAAAAGTATATTTACAAATGAACTAAATATGGGTTTGATACTATGAGCCTGAGTTGAAAAGACAGACCATGGAATGGATCCACACTGACTCTCAGGTAAAGAATGAGTTCTTGGCACAGCCATCAGTAAAGAAGGTCATGATGACAGTCTTCTGAGACATGAAATGACCTATCACTATTGATTTCCTTGAAAAAGATGCAACAGTAAACAGTGATTAACATTACCAACTCTTAAGGCAAAAATTCATCTCATTTAATGACCTTCATATGTTTATTTAAGCAGTAGATTCTCTTGGAGGCATATTTTACTGATCATGACAGACAAGGATTTAATAATTAGCTTTTTATTCAGTTTTTCTTGTTGGCTAACTAGATATTGCACAAATATCCTACATTTAAAAAAAAGAAAAGAAAAAAAAGAAATCACTTTTAGCTTTAGAGCAGGAGTTTTAAAATGCATATGACGCAGATATATAGTCCAACAAACTCAGTGGATTTACAATCACATCATCCTTAAGCTACTATCTCTATATTTTCTAACCAGCACAAATGGTCTACGTGTTCACACATGACATCACTAGCATATAATGAACACACCCATTTTAAAATTTCTTGAGCACAGAATCAATCCAGCACTCTACAACACAGGAGTACCCTTGTCCTCGACAGGAACCGAAGATGGTTGAAAGTACCAATACTCAGACTCCACTAGCAGAGACTTTGGATAGTTTTTACACAGCCTGCACATCTACAGTTGCAATGTGTAGTTCATTAACAAGAAAACCTGAATAAAAAGCTAAACACTAAATCCTTATCTGTCATTTTCAATAAAATATATAAACATAATTTTAGTTGATTGATTTTAACAGCACATCAACCTTTACAGAATTACCTTTATTTTATGTTTATATTTAAATTTTTTGTGCAGGCATTCCTAAGGGAGTTTTTTTTTCTGTTATATGACATCATGTATTTCTATCTAACAAAACCTCCATGATGACAGGAATATGAAATTGGGAAGCAATTCTGGCTGATATGAAGAAAAGCAAGATCAAGAATAGAATGGAAGCGCACTGTGACCAGTGACATGAAAAACATCAGCTAACCGGAACAATAAGAGAAAAATATGAAATTAGTAAAAACTAATTTCATCTCTCTCTCTCTCTCTATATATATATATATATATATATATATATATATATATATATATATATATATATATATAAAAGTAGGTTATCTGTCTATATATGACTATATTATATAAAATAGTGTCATCAAAATAACTACTGTCAGTTGAGTTATTGCTTATGACTATTTTTATGGATACCAGTTCTTGCTTAAATGGGGATAAAAAATTTGTATATTCAGCAAAAGTCAAACAGCATTCATTATTCATTTCCAATCTGGTCTTTGGTAACTTTTATAAATAAGTAATTGTTGATAGCTTTTTTAATTAAATTACTTAGTTATTCAAATAAAGCCATTTTGTGCCTTAAAACTGGTAATAATCTTGGTCTTTTAGAGCACAGCTTGGCTTTATAAAAGAGAGTAATCAAATACCAATATTTTTTTAATTGTACATTTTAAAAATAAACAAAAATAACTACAAATATTTATTTTTGAAGTATTGTTCATAAAGAATAATCATTCAAGTTAATTTGTTTCATTTAATGATCTGTTTATCTTTACTGAGTTTATTGTTTAAAGAAAAAATTAAACATTTTATCATTAAAAAACAAATGAGGTATTTTTTTTAACCATATCAAAAAACTTGAAAGGAAAAATTGAATTTTCTATCCTTCATTTGATATTTCAGCTTAATTTTTTTTTTTTTTTAAAGGTATGAAATGAAATACAAATACTATTTAGAACCTGTTTTAACAGTTGAAGTAATTTCTTTTAAATGTCTTTAATTTATTTTTATGAATTACAAAATAAGTGAATAAAACAAATATTGAAAATTCCGGAAATATTTATACTGCTTCCCAACCTAAAAAAAAAAAACAAAAAAAAAAAAAACATACAAATTTGTCAATTCGTTTTTAATTGTTGGAAAAATATCTGACTGGGAGTACAAGATGATAAAATCTTAATTTGTTTTTAGTTTATTCACAAACCTTTCTTTAGAATATTTGCTCTCTAGAGAATCTTGTTTCTGTTCCCTGAAAATGCACTGTTATTTCAATGAAATTAATAAGAAATCATTTGCTTTATTTATTCACTACCCCGCAAAAACAATTACCGACGCCGACTACACCGATGACATAGCGATACTGGCAAATACACCCGACCAAGCCAAAACACTACTGCATAGTTTGGAACGAGCAGCCGCAGGCATAGGCCTCTATGTTAATGCACACAAAACGGAATATATGTACTATAATCAAACAGGGGACATCTCCACTCTAGAAGGAACCCCTCTTAAACTAGTAGACAAATTCACTTACCTAGGAAGCAGCATTGAATCAACCGAAAAGGACATCGAAACGAGGTTAACGAAAGCATGGACAGCTATCAATAGGCTATCGATTATATGGAAATCAGACCTAACCGATAAAATGAAACGCAGTTTCTTCCAGGCAGCGGTCACATTGATACTGCTATATGGGTGCACTCCATGGACGCTAACAAAACGGCTGGAGAAGAAGCTAGACGGCAATTACACAAGAATGCTGCAAGCAATCTTGAACAAGTCCTGGCGGCAACACCCCACAAGACACCAACTGTACGGCCACCTGCCTCCTATCACGAAAACTATTCAAGTTAGACGAACCAGACATGCAGGACACTGCTGGAGAAGCAGGGACGAACTCATAAGAGATGTACTCTTATGGACCCCCACACATAGCCGTGCAAAAGCAGGATGACCAGCACGAACATACATTCAGCAGCTATGTGAGGATACGGGATATTGTCCTGAAGACCTGCCTAGGGTGATGAACGATAGGGAGGAGTGGCGAGAGAGGGTCAGGGATATCCGTGCTACCAGTGCGACATGATGATGATGATGATGACTTAAACTATTACCATTATTTTAGTCACTCATTAGACATGAGAAAGTAAATTAAAAATTGAGATTCAATTAGTTTTTATGAACCCCTTATGAACCCATAATTGCAAAAAATAGATCTCATGGTGTTCTAAATTACTAATTCTAATCTCATGAAACCAATAGAAAATATTAATTAAAATTCAAGCAAAGCCTTTTTAAGTCATTTTTATTCAAATATATCTTTTTAGAAAATAAGTAGTTTTGTAGTCAACTCAGGTTCAAGTTAGCAGAGAAAAAGTTTAATTAAAAAAAATAAGTAAAAATTTGATTCCCTTTTTAATATGAATTTTTTTCATTAAGTGGTATCATTACAATATATAGCACAACAATACTAAACAAGTATTTAATTTTTAATCAAATTTACTGTCAGAAATTTTTTATATGCTCTTAACTTTTATTTTCATTAAAATAAAACATCTCAGAGAAACCCTACAATGCTTTAAAAAAAAAAAAAAATTTTCAATTTTATCCACATTTCAGAATACATAATACAAAATATATAAATTAAACAATTTGAATAGCTTTACAGTATTGAAAAGAAAGCAATTCAAATGCAATTGAAGCTTTATAATATGAACCAGAGCTTCTCAAAGTGGTCTATATATTTACATATAGGTCATTTAAATGAATAACTGATCAGTATCTTTTCAGCATTATTAACAACACATATGATCATATTTTCATGAAAGAAAACATTTAAAAATAATGACATTTTAAACAAATTATTTTATAAAAATACTTAATTCTAAAATGTCCCTTTTTATAAGGGATTGGATGTACTTAGAAAAAAGATGTAAAAATAACAATATAGGTTTCAGAAAAAAATAAGGAAAAAGTCAAATTAAAATATAATGCCTGAAATTTTAATTCTTATCCATGGTAACAGATGTTTAATGAATAAAATTAAAATCAAATTTTTAATGAAAAATCCCACTCTGACAGGAGAGATTCAGATCTTCACTTATTAAGTCAGTATCAGAATTGCCAAATGTTTGTTGATGTGGATGTTGTTATATGATTCAGTATTCAATTTATAATAACTTTTTTGTATTTTCTAAAAATTTTAATCTTGAAACCAAAAATATTTTTTTAAAAATTAACCCCCTCTCATAATGGCATCCAGTGTAACTCAGAAAAAATACTAAGAATAAATTTATTTTAGGGAAAATGGGAAGTAAACTTGGTTATAAGGTTTGCATCAAATAAAAAAATTGAAAAGTCCTGCAATAAACAATCACAACAAATCTTAAATATGAGATGAAAGGCACAAAAATATTCATAAATTCTCCATTGGTTGGTTGATTATTTCGTTGAATGGCATATCAACTCTTGTGGGTTATTTATTACCAAATCCTATATATAATAATAAATAAATATATATCAGATTTATATATTTAATGCCATAGAAGTTTGTCTGCAGCCTTAAGTTTCATGAAGTTTTACTAACAACAATCATCAGGCAGAAAAAGATTATATATATATATATATATAAATGAATAGTTTGTAGATAACTATTTTTTTAAACAAGTTAGTGCTCATTTGTTTGCATACAGTTAAATGGTTTCAAGTATAGCTATTTAACATTAGTAATTCTATTTATCAAGTATTCCAATCTCATACAAACAATTTGCACACAGCTGTATGGTTTGAAATAACTAATTATATAAGCCTTAATAAATGAATGAACAGTTCTATTTGACCCATAGAAGGGACCCTAACCAGGCACTATCACTAGAGGTCAGAGTGGAGCTGAGAGTAATGCCAAATTAAGTGTACTCCACATTCCCCAAGCTTCAAGAGTGGAATCTCACCATCAAATATAGTTTAATGTCATACCTAAGACAAAGTTATCCATTAAGGATTTTTAAAGAGTGTATATTGACTAAAAGACATTACGTTTTTCATACTTGCATGATAGAAACCAAACCAAACCAAACAGAATGTGGGTTTTGTTTTAAATAGCATGTGGATTATTTAATGTCAAATCCATTCTTGTAAAAGAACAGCAGTGATATTATTTAATCCATTGCTGGAGGAACAAAGGGGGTTCAAACCCTGCCCAAGGGTTTTAGTGCAAAAGTGAATGCAATAGCACAACTGGAGTTCAAACTTGCTTACTTCAAAGCCAGTCTAGCACTTTAGCCATTATGCCACAGAGACTTCCTCTACATTTTGTTAAAATAAGATAGTGACTTGTCTTCTATGTAAATTATACACACAAGAGTTTTATAGGAAGTACATATGTAAAAAAAATACCACGAGAAAATCTAAAAAATACATTAAAGATATCAGTAGTCTGAACTGTCATGTGGAGTTACTTTCAAGCAAGTTCTCAGAACACTTGCTGCCTAAATGGTGAGGCTTAGAATATACCATTTCCCCTACAGAAGAGTATAACTCCCCTTACAAAAAAAAAAAAAAAAAAGGCAGGGAGAGTGTCCTGGGTAAGTCACTTAACTGCATCTGATGGTGAGGCTTTAGTTCTGAAGAATGTAGAGTAACCCAACATTGCCATAACCCCAAGAGTAGTAGTATTTGTTAGGGTGAAGTTGAGCTGTTTAAAAATAATTTATATTCTATAAGACTATGCACAAGAAATAAAAATACACAAAAAAATGTAAATATAGACATATAATGAATGTGATTCCTTAACCTCTAGGCATAAAATAACCCAAAATGGATTGGCATAAAGTTAAAATCAATCAGTAAACTTTGTGCAATCCATAGTTAAGAAGTTCAAGTGTTTTAGAACTCTATTGAGAGGTGTAAAATAAAAAATATTTTTTTAAAAATCAATAAAAAGATCATTCCACTCATTCTCCTTTTGATTAAGCTAAGAAGTTTTCAGCATTTCTTTAAAGGCAATCAATGTCAGGAACAAAGTAAAAAAATATATCCAAAACAGTAGAACAAAATTAGTCAGAACTGTTATGAGAATCCAAGGATAACCATAAAAGATGTGGGAGGTACTATTTACCAACCCCTCCGCTCGGGCAGGATATGACACATGGTTGATTTTTAAGCGGAGTTTAACAGGTTTGAATTCAGAGTTTTCCTTCTCCTAGACTAGTTGCCTCACCAAGGCTGAAGAACCTAGTCCGTCCTACTATTTACCCATAGCTGGAGGGAGAATAAGGGGGTTCATACCTTTCCCAAGGGTATTTGCCCGAAAGTGAACGTAATAGCGCAACTGGAGTACGAACTCGCGTACTACGATTCCGCAGTTCATCGCTTTAACCATTACACCACGAGGACGAGATGTGGGAGGTAAACATTACAAGTATGTATTAGCGTCCACAGTTAAAAAGAAAAAAAAAACACTACATAGAAATGAACAAGGAAAAACAATTGCAAGCTCAACAAATGAATGATTCTTTAAAGTTCCCAAATGATGATGATGCAAAAGAAGAAATCTTCACAAAAAGTGTGCTATGATGAGACTAAATCAAATTTGGACTATTTTTATATGATGACTAGAAATATGTTTAATTTTTTTTTTTTTTATCAAGACAATATAACCTAAAGCATACTTTGAAATTAATATCAAACTAGCTGAATAAGAACAAAATTTAAGTTCAAAATTGGTCATCACAAATACTTGATCTGAACCCCAGAGAAAATATATGGAAGAAACTGAAATGGAAGATGCACCTAAACAAACCAACAAATTTGATGTAAGGTAATTTAACCAAAAAGAATGGCTGGTTTGGTTTCTTTGTTTGATGGTATATCAACCTTTGCTAAAAAAAAAAAAATGGTCAAAAATCCACTTGAAGCCTACAAAAATTGATTATGAGTAAACAGAATTGCTAAATGGCTGGGAAACACAGCAATTAGGTCAACTAAATATTAGACTATATATTTGAGTGTATAAATATAGTTGACAGCCTCTTCACAATTTAAATAGTCATTTTTATACTATTTGTAGTGTAAGACTTGAAAAATAATCGTGTTTGAACTGTGATCAATTGATTTTAATTGGCATACCAACCCATCTGGGGTTATTTTATATCTAGAGTTTAAGGAATTACATCATACACATCTTTTGTGTAGTTTAAGCTTTTGCATCCAGTTACATGATATCAGGTATTTCTATCTAATACAAATAATTTGTAAACAGATCTATTTGACCAGTAGATAGGACTGGTACTACCACTCCAAGTCAGAGTAGACCTGAGAGTAATGGTAATGAAGGGGTGCTCCAGAACCAGAGGTTCACAATCAGATGTAGTTTAGTATCATACCTAGGACACCACTTTTAGCAGAGGAAGTCTTACTCCTTTGTAAGGAATACAGTCAGCATATTCCAAAACCTGCCAATAGGGTAGTGTTTTTTTAACAAAACTATCCAAACTGATGAGTTTATATATTTCACAATAGTATTTCTTTATTACCAAACTGTAAACTTCTAATCTCAATTGTAGCTTATCTATAAACAAATTTATATATGTCCTTAATTTCCAATCAAATCAGTGATTTTAACGAGGTATACAAGAAACAAAATGCAAACCAGTACAAAGTTTATAAACAGCTTTTATACGTGTTATCAATTATAAAAAATGTAAAGCAATGTAATAACTCTGACATGTGGATTACCAGCTCACCTGATAATCAAAGACATGAAACCAGAGTCTTAAGTTATTACCATGCCTTACATTGTTTTTTATAATTCATGATATATTGTGATATTGCTCTACATCTTTGTGCATTAAGCACTGTAAAGATTTTACAATTTAGAGACACTTTCAGTGTAAAATTTTAACTTATATATATATATATATATATATATATATATATATATATATATATATATATATATATATGAAAGTAAATATGGATCTAATTCCGACAGTATGAAGAAAGAAAACAAAATAATGCAAATAGGTGAATTTATTGTGATGTAAAGTCAACGTTGAATGTTTTGGTTTCAATAACTTTCATCAGGACTTTGATATCAGGAGAATTGTTCACACAGCGATGGATGCTTGTCAAGATTATATATATATATATATATATATATATATATATATATATATATGTTATTGGTACATACAAATTTATACAGACAAATGAATACTTGTCGAGATAACTGGAGCAAATAAAATGTATCCAATGAAAAAATACAAACGTGCACATAGCGTTCTTAATTTAAAATATTAAGTACGTGTTTGGCACGTGGAATGATATTTGAAAATGTTGGATCTTTTTTAAGAGACAAGAAAAATCGCGTCTTTTAAAGAAATATGCAGATATAAGTAAGTTTTCATATCTATAGATCGTTTTGAAGTCATCCATGTTAGATGTTGTGTAAGAATGTATTTGGTATTTGTTTTTCTGGAAGGACAGTATGAAAGTAAATATGGATCTACATCAGACAGTATGAAGAAAGCAGAAAAACAGAATAATGCAAATAGGTGAATTTATTGTGATGTAAAGTCAACATTGAATGTTTTGGTTTCAATAACCTTCATTAGGACTTTGATATCAGGAGAACTGTTCACACAGTGATGGATGCTTGTCAAGATATATATAACTTATATATATATATATAAGTTATTGGTACATACAAATTTATACAGACAAATGCTAAGAGACCTATGCAATAAGGAGATTGCAATGAATGGAGAAAAAAAAATAAAAAAATGAATTTTATTGGAATCGCAAGGGCCTTTTCATGCGATATTTGTCAAGCGACTATCGGAAGTCATTTAAAACAATTTAAAGATTAATTGATTAAAAGTGGGGGTGACGATGAGAATGGTAGCAATTGTTTTAAACGACTTCTGATAGCGTTGCTTGAGAAATATTGGATGAAAGGACCCTTGCGATTCCTATAAATTTTTTTTTCTCCATTCATTGCTATCTTCTAATTGCATATATATATATATATATATATATATATACTAAGTCATGACAAATACTTGACATATATGGTTAAAATTTAACACCAAAAGCGACTCTAAATCATGGATAGTACTAAAGGTGTAATAGTTACTGTTGTAGGAAATGAACACAGCAACCCAAGTTCAAAACCTGGACGAGGCTGTTTGCATTTCACATAGTCCAAATACTCTAAGGAAAGGTATGAATCTATCTATTCTCCTCCCAGCTATGAGCAAATAGTAGAGCAGACTGGATTCTTAAACATTGGTATAGCAACCAGTCTAAGAGAAGGAAAAATCTTAATTCAAATCTGTTACTCCACTTCAAAAAAAAAAAAAAAAAAAAAAATCATCAACCTAGTGTCACAACCTGCCCGAATGGAGGAGCTGAGAAATATATATCCTGTTATCTACTTACACAGATGACAACTTAGGAAAAAGTATTGTAAGCAATCTAAAGCAAAGCTTATGAAACAAATATAAATGAATTTTTCTATGGTGATCATCAAGAGTGTATGCAAGCACTAAAACAAGGCAAGCAGGGACGACAAGAGAAAAAAAACTGGACATTGACAACAGTGTTTTCATAAATTTCTCAAATTTTCAGGATGGTGTAAAAGTTAATCAGCTTAGTTTCAGGGGCCTTACCCTACTCTTGTCTAAAAGGGGGTAAGAGCTGTGTTTATTACTCAGCACCCTAAAAGAGGAATGCCGATGAAGCCAAGATATTTTTGGCACCACTCCTCTTGATGTTTTCTTCAGTGTCCCTATATTAAACCCACTTTATGTCACTGCATTGGAAGGGTTGGATAAGTATTCATAATACTAACAGATTTAATTTTATATCAATCAACAGCTTAGAGAAGTAGTTAGCATGCCTATTTCACCTTTACTAAATTTTTAAAAAACGTAAATGTCATGTACCTTGTTCGTAAAGATTTTTGGCATTCATCCATGGGTGTGTTAGTGCCAAAACAGGTCAAGCAGATGTGACAAGGAGGAGGAGGAGGAAGAAGAGAATATGTAATGAAAACGGATTATTCCTTTTTTGAAGAAACTGGATACATACTTTGCTGCATTAGTTAATAGACTAGATTTAATAAGTCACTAATTTCATGTTGGATCCACACTAATTACTTGCAACAAACTTTCCTAAGAAAAAAAAAAGTTGGTATGGATGTCTGGAGTGGTCCAGGACAGCATGCAATATGAAGTTATGTTTAAAGTGGGAACTCTGCATATGTGAGTTGAGGCAAAAATAGCATCAACAATTAACCCAGATCCCCACTCAGTTAGAGCATGGGGGAGGTGCTGCCTTCAAGGGGAACAGCCCTTGAAATTGAATCAGATAATTTTCCCAGTGATAGAAGAGAGATCTTACCTCAGGCAGGTCTAAAATTTCAACAAGTGCATTTGTATAGAGCAAACCACTAACAAAAAAGAGGAAGAAAGAAAGAAGGTAGAAAAATGAAATTTCAAAAGGTAATGTTAAATTATGATGGGATACAGAGATAATTTTATACAAATATAAAAGTGTGTTATGTAAGTATAATTACATAGGTAGTTCTACAGGAAGTATTACTGGAAATTTCAGAGCCTATAATAATACTATCATTAAGATGTAACAAAATATTTTTTCTTCACAGCTATTTCCACCATTGTCGATTAAATAGGAGATATACAGAAATCTGATAATACATTTTGTATTCATTCTTGCAAAGCTTAAAGAAAAAAAACATTAAAATTATATACCTGGATAGAATTTATGTCAGCTTCTGACAGAGCAAACTGGCAAGATTGTAGCTTCTTCCTAAATGCCAAAAAAAGCTGATGGGAACAGAGAATTCCAAAGATAAGATGCAGAATGATTACAGACAAGACACAAGTGATATTAATATAGTTAATAATTTGTAGGCACAAAATATCTCCATCTATAAAGGTTCACATCAAAGTAGAAACTTTAATGAAGAACAAATACAACATTTATATCTATACTACTATATCAAAGTCTGTGTATATATTTGTTTGAAGATTGGTTGGTTGGGTTTCAGGGCAGGTTATTTAATGCCTAATCCATTTTTTTTTTTTACATATAAACAATCCTATTTTAAACAATTCAGTTTAGCATAAGTATACAGTTTAATTGTCAAAAAACAATTCTATTTCGAACTACTCAGTTTAGTCAAACAGTTCTAATTTAAACAATTCTATTTAGCATGAATGCAAAAATAGTTAACTCTCGAAACCCCAGTTTAGTTCAATTCGACCTATAGAAAGGACCCTTATCAGGTGCTACTACTCTGGACCAGAGTGGACCTAGGAGAAATGGCATTGAAGTGGTACCTCACATTCCCCAAAGTTCCAGCATTACTGGAACCTCACCATCAGATTGTTTTATGTCATATCTAGGATACTCTTCGGGAGCAGGGGGTACCCTTCAGCAGAGATGCAGTCAGTGTATTCTACAGCCCCAGCTAACTGGGCAATTGAAGATTATATACAAATGGAATGTTTGGGACCTAATTTACTTCTGTTTATAGTTCTGTATTCATAGGATCCTGCTTAACTACATATCAAAATTTATTCATAAAAACATTTTATCCCTTATTGTGGGATATCTCTCCTAGTGCACTTCTACATTACACATTATAATATACAGAATTCTCTGCTAAAAAATTTTTAAATAAAATAAAATAAAAAACACACTTTCTTCAGAACATTAAAACAAGATATAAAAAACGCACAAAGTTTTGAATTATTTCCATGTATTTTCTCTGATGGCTTATAAAATAAACTTCCACACCTACATTAAAAAAAAAATCCCTAAAAAATCATCCTGATCTTATAAGGTCAAAGATCAACTTGGGTTAATGGCTCATGTAATTCTAGTGCTGCAGTAACCCTTAAATTAAACATCAAACATCTCAGCAAATGTAAAGCAGGTGACAATTACTTCAGCATCAACAACTAATATGAAACTTTAAAAATTACCCAATAATGGGAAGGGCTAAGAATGTCAAGTAAAAACCCTTCACCTGACATTCAAAGTTTAAACCAGTTTTGGTTGGGTTTTTTTTTAAATTCCTGCCCAAATATAGACATGTCTTATAAGCAGTCAAATATGGTAATTTCTTCATCACTCTCAAGACAAATTCTGTATACAGTTATGAAAACACATAACAATCAATGCATTCAATGTTATGTAGCTTCTTTAAAGTCACTTGATGATTCCTACACTCTAGTAAAGTCACCTTATAACCCATGGATCCATTAATAATTTTACTAGGATAAAATTATATCATTCAAGACTATAAGACACAAAACTTTGAACAAGATGGAAAAAAAAAAAAATTTCCAAGAGAACAGCAAAACAGAAGAGAAAAATTTTTTACACCAAATATAATCTTTACAGATACTCTTAAAACAATGTTTTTATCATTACAGATTCATAACTGGATAGGTCACAGCTTCATAAAATGTTTTTACCCTTGTATCATTAAAAGATACAACTCATTTATCTTTGTGTTCTATTCTGACAAGAATTTACAAAAATTTTATTATATTTTTTAATCTATTCAATACATCAGTTGTTCAATAACAACTTTCTTGCTTGCTTGATTGATCTTAACAGCATGTCAATCCATCTAGGGTTATTTTATGCCTAAAGAATCTCATTCATTTCATATTAATATTCACATTTTTTGTGAAGAGTTTTCGTTTTTGCACATGTTCCAATATATGAATAATTCTTAAACAAATCTGTGGGTCCTTAATAGGTGCTACCTGGAAATAATGGCAATGAAGGGATACTCCATACTCTCCAAATCTCCTGAACTGGAGCCTCACCATCAGATGCAGTTTAATGTCATACATACACCCCTTATTAGGGTATCACTTGGTAGGGAATACAAGCAGATTATTCTAAGCCCTGAGGAAAATCAAAGAGATAAAACATTGATAAAAAAAAACAAAAAAAAAAAACGTTTTAATGATAATTAATAAAGTAAATGAATAAGAATAAATAAAAATCTTATAAGTATCATTGGTGCTATCAATTTATTTCAAGTTTAAATATCAAATATTTAACTAAATATCAAAATGCTCTAATATTTTGCCCAAAAAATTTAATGCAAGTTAATTTAATTGGTTAGAATTAAAAAAGAGACTGTTTTACAAAAAAGCTATTTTTAAGAAATGTTGACTGAAGAGACAAAATACAGAGTAGAGTAAAGATATGATAAAAAAACATTTTAGTACAGCCACAGGTTCAACAGCAACTCCCGCCCAGTTGGCTGGGGCTGTAGAATACACTGACTGCTTCTCTAGAGATGGGTAAGACCCCCAACCCTGCCAACGAGTGTCCTGGATATGACACTAAACAATCTGATGGTGAGGTTACAGTAATGCTGGAGCTTTGGGGAATGCAGAGTACCACTTTATTGCCATCATTCCCAGGTCCACTCAGTCCCGGAGTGGTAGAACTTCATAAGAGTCCTATCTATGGGTTAAATAGAACTAAACCAGGGTTTGAGTTTACTGTTTTTTGCATTTAAACTGCGTACTTATGCTAAACTGAATTGCTTGAAAAAGAACTGTTTTGACCTCTAAACTGTGTACTTATGCTAAACTGAATTATCTGAAATAAAACTGTTTTGACATTAACTGTGTATTGCCCAGTCGGCTGGGGCAATACACAATTTAATGGTGAGGCTCCAGTGATGCTGGAGCTTTGTGGAATGCGGTGCACCCCTTCATTGCCATCGCTGCCAGGTCCATTCTGGCCTGGAATGGTAGCACCTGATAGGGCATTATCTATGGGTTGAATAGAACTAACTGCATACTTATGCTAAACTGAATTTTTTGCATTAGTACTGTTTGACTAAACTAAATAGCTTGAAATAGAAATGTTTTTGACAATTAAACTGTATACTTACATTTAAACTGCATGCTTCTGCTTAACAGAATTGTTAGAAATGGAACTGATTTTGAAATTTAAACTCTACTTACACTAAACTGAATTGTTTAATATAGAACTGTTTTGACATTTAACTGCGTGTAAACAAAATCTATACTTATACTTAGCTGAATTAAAACTGTTTGAATAAACTGAACTGCTTGAAATAGAAATGTTTTTGACAATTAAACTGTGTACTCATGCTTAACTGAATTGTTTGAAATAGAACTATTTGCATAAAAATAGATTTGGTATTAAATAACCTACAAAGGTTGATATGCCATAAAACCCAACCAGCCAACCATCAACAGCAACTCCAGATCATACATTTTTCTGCTGAAGAAAAAAAAAACAAATGCAATACAAGTCTCAGACAGCATTTGTTGGCATGTTGTGTGATAAACCCAAGCAACTTGTCCCCCACTGCTTCAGTAGTAAATGCACATACCCACTAAGCTTTCAAGAAATAGACTTGACCAGCATTACTGGACTGGGAGAAAAGTCTCAATCACACTACTGTGTCACCATAAACACCCATACCCATCAAGTCTTAAGTAAGTTGTGAGTGCAGACTTGGTCAAAAGACCAGATCAAAGGGCTTTTTTTTTTAATCTCACCTGATCGGCAGCAGAATAATATCATGCCTTTATGTGGCTTTTCCTGAGAAGATAATTTCAGTTTTTCGTAGAAAATTTTCTTGTGATAGTCTTTTGTTGATTTAAATTTTGGACAGAAGAAACATAAATAGATTTAAGTTTCTATATAAATCATTTCATTAATTTTAAAGTATAAGCAAGGTTAGTGTAATATTAATTGAAAATTACAGATAAACAACCATTTTTGGTGGAGAGAGGTGCACCTCAGGTGTTTCAGTGATCAGCAAGCTAGATTAGCAGACCATTGTCAGTGAGTTTGATTCTCACTGAATGCCCCATTCTTCTAAACCTAATGCAACAACTAAGCTAGCTTAGTCAATAAATAAACCACCATTTTCGAGACCCAAAATTTTATAGGGCACCCCCCACACACACACACACTTTTTAGTTTGATTCTTATATCCATGAAAAAATTAGTAATTTTGGGTTATTTTCGTGTTGTTGTTTTTTTTTCTAATACAAAACAAAATATTTCTCCATTACTCTCAAAGACAAATTCTATATATACAAGTATGAAAACAATAACAGTTAGTGCATTTAATATTACGTAGGTTTTAATTTTTTAAAGTGGGGAGCGCAAAATATCATTTTGCTGATTACACACCCGCCAGATCGATTTCATACGAAACTCGTAATTTAGACTAGTAAAAAATTAAATGTTTTACGAAGATGTGGGTGTAAAGAATTCATTATCCAACACTTGAGACTAATGAATGAATAGGATCATAAATAAAATTTTAAAATACAATAGCCCAGACAAATAACAGGAAAACATGCATTAAACTAAGCTTTAGCTTAAAATTTAGGGCAAAGAGAAAACCAGATATCAATATTATTATTGATAAATAAATAACATTTAAAATAGTTCATTCTCTTTTTTAAAAGATATTAATCGGAACCGGAAAAATTCATCTATAAAATAAAAACAACACAACACAAAATCTTATTCTAAATAAATGAAATGACAGTAAAACTAGATTTTAAAAAAATAAATAGTATATAAGTAAAAAAATTTAAAAACAGTTCCTAAGAAGCGACACTCTCTTGAAATGTTTTTATCTTAAACCGAAGCAACACGTTAAACTGATAAGCGGGGGTGGAAAATACGTAAATAAATAAATAAAACTAGTTAACTCAAAAGGTCAGATAATAATCATGATGGTAATGATTAACTAACAGTAAATAGTTCATTAAGGTCAAAAAATGATTTTTTAAAACGAACATCAATGCATTTAAACGATAGACCAACTTATATATAAGACATTTTTAAAATATCAAAAATTCAATGGTACGTTTCCGTTAGATTAAAAGAATTGAAAAAAAAAAAAAAAAAATAGTAGGTAATGTTTGAAAATTGATATTCAAACATAATCAATTTGCTACGTGCTAAGATCTTTCTTTGCTATTAATTCAATTTTAGACAGTAGCAACACATTATTGGAAAGATGATCTCGGAAAAAACAGTAAACATCAACGTAGAGAACACACGCATAATGCATATTTGTCTTGTTGAAAATAAATAAATAAATAAAATAAAAGATCGAGAGGAAGATCAACCAGTGTGCTGTTGCACATATACATTTCTGGACGGATTAGAGAGAAACAAGACAGATTATAAGTAATATCTTATTTAATATTTCTAAAAGATGAAAGGCAGACGTTTAAGTGAGGGATACACGACATATATACAAAAATACAAGAGATCAAGCAATGCGTCGTACGAAAAACAGGACAGACTTTTAAAGAGGGAGGTCAAACAACAATAATTATAATTATTGTATGTATATTAAAAACAGTTTATCTCTAGAATAACTAATGATCTATAGGAGACAGAAACAACGGATGATGAACAATAATATGAATAAGAATTTAAATAAATAAGTACATTTGATCAAACCAAAACAGGACAGAGGTAATAAAAATGTAATAAATGATTATTTGTAAGCTAAACGGTATAAGCAAGCACAGTGGTATGATTTAGAAACTGATACACCAAAAAACGAAGAATCCTAAAGCATAGGGAAAAATACAGGAAGACGAAATTAAATAAAAGGTAGGATGGAGGATTTTTCATTTTCATTTGTTGAAATCGAAAATGTTAAAAGATTTTTTTTTTTTTTGGCCCTACCTGCCACCACAGAAAATAGACTCAAGTGATTTGACTATGCCAGTAAAATGCGTTGCAACACATAGCAGACGGTCTGGGCAGTGGTGATAATCGGGTAGGAAGGATGCCAAGGCACACTTAGGGAGCCCAGACGTCATAAAGTTGTTTGTTGTACCTTGGCCACTCCATCCCTGCCATTAAGGAAAAAATTTTCACGGTACCGGAACTCTTCTGTGCAGTGAAACTATAAACAGCGGCTGCGCAGTGCGACTTGATTCACTATCGAAGGATGAGGGGAGAAAAATATGTAAAAGTAGCAGCAGCTACAACCAAGCTTGTCCCCAGTTTACATTTTTTTTAGTGGCATTATTATTTCAAATCCGTGCATTTTTCTTTGCGAAGTAAAAAAATTAAACCATTTATTCATAATAATAAATAAAAACTTCTATATATATTCCTATATAAAATTTTCTGTCCACATCTCTCCACAATTTTTATCCCATTAGATTTCAGCAACATTTATAATAAAGTTTGTTTTTTTTATTTTTAAAGTAACGATTATTAAAATCATTTTAAACAAATTAAAATGCTAGAAAACTGTGCACAAAAAATTAATATAGTTTCCAAAACTTTATTTGTACTTGAGAATAAATTAATTTTCTTATCAATTTCTGAAGAAATTATGAAGACATAGTTTTACAATCATACCTAATTGATTGATTGACTAATTTTAACTGCATTTCTAGGGTTGTTTTATGCCTAGAGGTAAGGAAATTGCATTCATTATACATTCAAATTTACATTTTTTCTGCAGTTGTTTCTTCAGAGTTTTTTGCTCTCACTTATGTAATATCAAGTATTCCTGTCTAATACAAATAATTTGTACACTGTTATATGGTTTCAAGTTTTACTATCTAATACTGATTTATACACAATTATATGGTTTGAAGTAATTATCAGTATTAAACAATAATCGTTCATTTAATCATAGTTATATAGTTTCAAGTATATATTTACCAACATCTTCCATGCAAGCAGAATGGGACACAAGGTCAATTTTTAAGTTTAATAAGTTCAAATGGACCAGTTAATATACCAAGTTTTAAAGAGCCTAGTCTGCTTGATTATTTACACATAGCAGGAGGGAAAATAGTTGGATGCATATCTTCCAAAGAGTATTAGCGCTATGTGAAAAGCCAACAGCCTCATTCAGGATTTGAACTCAGGTCGTTATGCCCATTTCTTATGACTATAACCATTACACAACAAATACCTTATATGATTTCAAGTAAATAATAATAATCCTTAGTAAACAATTATAGCTTCAAGTATTCTAAATACAAATGATTTACAGTCATATGGCATCAAGTATTCCTATTACATACAAATAATTTTCAAACAGATCTATTTGACCCAAGATGAGATCCTAACAGGTGCTACTACTCTGGGTCAAAGTGGACCTAGGAGTAATGGCAATTACACTCCCCATTTCTCCCGAAATGGAGCCTCTTCATCAGATGCAGTTTAATGCTATACCCAGGACATCACTACTTTTAGGTTTTACCTCTGTGTAGGGTATCATCACCATATTCCAAGTCAGGGTGGAATCATACCTTTATAATTATTCTATTTCAATCCTGGTAGAAATTAAAAAAATAATTTTTAAATATTTCAAAAGTATAGCAATAATTATCAAAAATTTAGAAGTTACAAACATTAATTCAGTTACTAACAGAGAAAAAATGAATTTACTTCATCATCAAAATGTTGTTATTGGAAAGTACTTATATACCAACTATCTTCTTCATCAAGCATTATGCCATATCAGTAACATGATATTTTATCAGAATATCCAGACCTGAGAGCAGGGAGAAGTGAGTTCATGCCTCTTCTATCATAAAGTGAACTTAAACACTTTTATCTCACATTCAAACTTTGTTCACCAATTTTCATTTTCAGACTGGTAACCATAATGTCACTTCACTCCACTATGAATGTGGTAGATTAGATCTAATATAATTACTTATAATTAATCATAGCTAAATGTCAAAAACTCAACATGAGTTCTCAACTAATTTAACACTCTTTTGAATTTCTTTGACATATCAGTATTATTATCATTAATTTTTGACAAATATTTCTACAGAAATTTGTTGGTAATTAAAATCTTTACTGTATGTATTTACCTAACCACACTGCTACAGACAGGATGTGATACAAGGTCAATTTTTAAGTGAAGTACAAATGGTTTTGATTCAGAGTTTTCCTTCTCTTAGACTGGTAGCTTAAACAAAGTTAAAGAGCCCAGTTTGCCCTAGAATTTACACCTAGCTTGGGAGAGAAAAGAATAGTTGGATTCATGTCTTTCCCAAGGATATTAGCTCTATGTGAAATGCAAACAGTTTCATCCAAGATTTGAACTCAGATTGCCAATTTCATTTCCTATGATAATAAGCATTACTCTTAACTCACCTCCCTGAATTTCTTCTGTTAAATCAATATTTAACTGGGAAAAATATTGGAATGGTCCATTGGAAGGTCGGTTAGTTTGACTGCATGTCAACCCTTGTTGGGTAAATAATGTTTAATTTCAATTAACTAATGATAGTAATCATTTGTAAACAATTAGTTTCAAGTAACTATTCTTAAAACTAATAATTTTTCACAATTATACAGTTTCTAGTAATTTATTTTTGATAAAAATGATCATTCTTTTGCTCACTTTTATATGTGAAATATTCCAACTTATTGCGAATAATTTGCTCACAATTATAAAGTTTCAAGTATTTCAACTAATTGTATGGTTTCAGGTAACTAATAATAATAATCCTTTGTAAACTATTCTGGCTTCAAGTAAATATTGTTGATACAAATAGTTTTATTATTATTATTATTATTGTTATTACGTTTAAATTTTAACCATTGTATGCATTTAAGATTGGTTTAGTAAAAGTCTGATGGGGATGGGAGGCTGTCTGAAATATTTCCAGTGTGAATCCAATCTTTTTAATTTCACATGAACAACTATCAAAATAAATTAAGGAACCACATTTCTAAGGCAATGAACATGATGATGCCAACACTTTAGAGGTGATGAAAAACATTAAAAGGAATATTAAATAGTTAGACGTTATCTAAGTTAAAATTTAAGGGGAGGGTTTCTTTTTTATCAACAACGAGATAAGTAAGGTGGATGTGTTGCGGAGCCGATAAGCAAGTCAACCCCGCAAATGAATTTTAGTTTAACGCGTGCAAGTAGTGACAACCAAAGACAATGAAAAGGACAAAGAGGCTAGGTAACAAATCAACAAGAATGGTAATTTACTGTCAGAAATTACAGACGTGGTTGTAGTGTTCCGGTCTCCAGCTAGATGGACGAATGTTCAGTAGCTGGTAAGTTCAAGTCGTAGGTTCAGTTGTTTGATCGTTGCCGGGAGCTGAGATCAGTCGAGTCGTAGAATGCAGGAGTATCTGTAACAGCGCCATGGTCGAAGTCGGTGCTGGCAGCTTGGTAGCGTACAGATCGAGCAAGCATAGTTTGCTAAGACTTAATCGCATCTTGGTACTGCAGACCAAGTGAACGAACGGATAGATGGTGGCTAAGGTTTGCCAGGCCTTAGCATATACGCAGTCGTGCAAGCGGATCGATGAAGCTAGGGCTTTGTCGTGCCCCTAGCTGTGCGACCGTATGGCTATAGCTTTATCGTGCCAGATAGCTGTGTAGGCCTATCCTTTATGGTAGCTATGGCTTTGTCGTGCCAGATAGCTGTGTGGGCGCATCGTTTACGGTGGCTATGGCTTTGTCGTGCCAGATAGCCATGCAGGCGTATCATTGGCAGTAGCTATGGCTTTTCGTACCAAAGCGGTGCGGACATATCGAGGCGGTAGCTAAAGCTGTTTCGTGCCAAAGCTGTGCAGATGTTTCGAGATGGTAGCTATGGCTGTTTCGCGCCAAAGCTGTGCGAACGTATCGAGGCGGTAGCTAAGGCTGTTTCATGCCAAAGCTGTGCGGACGTATCGAGATGAAGCTAAGACTGTTTTCGCGCCAAAGCTGCGGGAGCGGATCGAGACAATAGCTAAGGCTTTTTTCGCGCCAAAGCTGTGAAAGCGAATCAAGAAGATAGCTGAGGCTTTTCGTGCCAAAGCTGCGGGAGCGAGCAGGCCAGGGGGCCGTGGCTAAGACTGGCATTATCTTAGCACTGCGCAGGTATTGAAGTGGGAGCTAAAGGCTAACCCGTGCCTTTAGCGCTGTGCAGAACAGACGAGCGGAACCAAGCAATGGTTAAGACCAGCTGGTCTTAGTGAGTGTGTTTGCCTCCTGGCCGTCTATTTCAACTGGTCATTAATAACCAGTTAGAGATGCTCCGACCCACAGAAGGAGACCTCTCATAGCCCTTAAAAAGGACCGTATAAAAAAAAGGGTGTTGAATCTACCACTAGAAGTGGCAGTGAGGCAAATGCGACCACGAATAACGTAGGATTCTTTTCCTCGTATGAGCTCCACAAACAACGTGCCGACAAGCATTGAAAAAGGGCTTGTTGATATTATGAAGGTGCTGTGACACACAGCCCCAGCCGCGTGAATATGAAATTCTTTTATTAATAATGAGTGTAGCAATTAAGTATTTTTTTTAACTTGCTATAAGCTGGCGACAACTATTAGTTCCATTTTTATCAAGTTATTTTTGGCCGAAGTGTTTTGTAAATATTGTTAATTTTAATTTATCCCTTTTTTTAGCTGTAACGAGATGTCCAGGTCATAAGAAAGAAAAAGGGCTTTGTCATTTCCGGCCGTACCCGGATATAATTGTCCTAAGGCGGGCGTGTAACCTGATCTGTTTACGTTTATCGGCAGGTCGCGGCAGGTGAACCCAATGACGGGTCAATGGCATGCTTCACCTAATGCTGGGCAGAACACCACTGGTCAACAGCCAGGATCAAATAGTTCCGTCAGGAAACTACTGCTACTCATCTATAAAGGTGGCGTCTATTGGTGAGGTAAATACAGCCATCGTAAGGTTACCAGTGTGTATGTGTATGTATATAAATATATATGTTTTTTTAAAGTGACCCAATTATGAGTCCTCTTATTTTAGAAAACTTGGTCACATCTCTGACACATATGCAGATTTTAAACAACCCCTGGGTCTGGAATAGCCACAATATACTACCCATGATAGAAATCTCAAATTAAGGAATAACACAATGTGGGACCCAGACAATAGGCCTGGGTGTCATGATCAGCAGATGCTCCTCTAATAGCCAACATGGGGGATCTGATGTCATCCTGCAAGTGTTGGCTGTTCTTTATTCCAGTACACAAACGACAACCTAAGTAACCAAACAAATCAGCAATGCCAACAGAAAACATGGACTAGAGAAAACACCAAACTTGCCCTTCACTGTTATTTTAGAAGCAACCCTACAGAAAGAGGATATAGGAAAAGGATGATAGAGATCTGAGAAGAATGTGCTAGGTTTCAGAAAACAAGCCAAAGACTCACTGACCATAGTTAGGACAATAATAACGAAAGGTTATTTTTCTGACCTGGAAATATAAGAAATATGCCAGTAAAACAAAAAGTGAATCAAAACAAGACACTAATACACCAAATATTGAAAAACAAAAGCAATCTAACTGAAAATGAACCACAAACTAATTACAATCAAAACACCACATACTCAACCCACACAGAGTAAACACTAACACAAGAAGAAGAAATGAATTTAGAAAAATTAAAGAGAATCATGTATGAAATGAAGACTACCATCACTATGAATATACAGTAGCAGTACTAAAAAGACTTTAGACCCCCATTGTGACCTCACTGTGTTAACAAGCGGACAAATGCAAAACTCTGTTAAACATACACCAAAGGTTGATTTACAACTAGGGAGCAAGCAGTCGCTGGGAGAAAGAAAAGGAGTATGGAAACATGAGACAACCATCAACTAGATAAAAATAAGCAACATAACCGAATGAGAATAACATGAGCAGATATAGACCTAGAATTTTTTCCTGGTTCTATCATTCTTGTCTGATGGGTCGAGCGCAGCCTAATGCCCCCTTTGGAACGCCCCCACCCCCCCCAAAGAATTAGGGCTTGTAAACTTTCGTCCCTTACATCTTCGTGGCTGGTGTTCTACTGACGTCTTCACCTTATCACGTCCTGCCATCAACTTTCGAAAGGACACAAGTTGTCCCCTCACTTCTGTCTGTCATGTCAGGAGCAGAAACAACTTCCGCTCGCGCATGCACGAGATATTTCGAACATCCATTTTTCCTTGGTCATTTTTGCCTTTGTTATTCAGTGACCACTGTCTGATTTATTTATTTATTTATTTATTTATTTATCAATTCATTCAATTTCCTATAAACTGTTCAATTGTGTTACATGAAACATACACTGGAGCACAATCAAGGCGTAAATTTAAAAAATAAACGAATTATTTACATATATCTCAACGAAAAACATCCTTAAATGATGTAATCAACTAATCTATGCAGGAGCAAAATTAGTCTGTGAAAAACGGGGTTCCCTTAAAAACACGAACAGAAACTCAAAATCTGGATGGAAAATTCGACTATAAACACAGATAAGAAATCTATGACAACAAACAGAAGTGATAAAACAAAGGGAAAACGCTGGAACATGTTGGGACAAAAAGGTAAAAGCAACACATGTAAAATTGGCAATACAACTCGAGGAAATAAACCAGAAAATACTGGCGAAAGAAGGAAAATTAAAAAGATATCAAGAAAAGAGTAAAGCCATATAAACAAAACAGGAGATTCCCAAACAAGGAAAAGAAATTCTACTTGCAAGTAGAGGCAGATGGCACGAAGACATACCAACAACCGGATGCAAGGGAAGCAAAACAATTTTGGAGCAAAATATGGCAACCAAGACAATATAACAAAAAAAGCCGAATGGATAAGCAACATGGAAAAAGAGTTAGAAGGACTCGAAAAGGGACCAAAGGTGAAAATACAGATTGATTCACTCAGAACAACACTAAAAAAAATATCAAATTGGAAAACACCAATTTATGATGGTATACATGGATTCTGGTTAAAAAAAACTCCCTCCATCCATGACAGACTAGCTATCGAAATGAATAGATGCCTTGAAGGAGATATACCCGAATGGGTGACTAAAGCAAAGACCACACTGATCTGGAAATACTCCCTCAATGGAATCACCCCAAACAACTACAGACCCATGACATGCCTACCTATGATGTGGAAAATACTAATGCCACAAATTAGGGAAGAGATTTACGATTCGCTAATAAGCCATGGACTAAGAGGACCAGAGGCAAAAGAGACTAGTCTACATTGATCAACACATCCATAACAAGAGCAAGACAAGAGGAAAAATATCTAGTCATGGCGCGGATTGTCAACAAAAAGGCACATGATATGATCCCACAAAGCTGGATAATAATCTGTTGAGGAGCCGATAAGTGAGTCGACCCTGCAAATGAATTTTAGTTTAATGCGTGCGAGTAGCTAAGACTTTTGGCGCCAAAGCTGTGCCAGTGTATCGGGTGGTAGCTATGGCTTTGTTGCGTCAAAACTGTGAGAGCGAATCGAGACAGTAGCTAAGGCTTTTCGCGCTAAAGCTGTGTGGTAGCTAAGACTTTTTCGCGCCAAAGCTGTGAGAGCGGATCGAGACGATAGCTAAGGCTTTTCGCGCCAAAGCTGTGTGGTAGCTAAGACTTTTTCGCGCCAAAGCTGTGAGAGTGAGCAGGCCAGGGAGCCATGGCTAAGATTGGCATTGTCTTAGCGTAGGTATCGAAGTGGGAGCTAAAGGCTAACCAGTGCCTTTAGCACTGCGCAGCCGAACGGACGAGCGGAACCGAGCGATGGTTAAGACCGGCTGGTCTTAGTGAGTCCTCTTCATGTTTGCCTCCTGGCCGTCTATTTCAACTGGTCATTAATAACCAGTTAGAGATGCTCCGACCCGCAGAAGGAGACCTCTCATTGCCCTTAAAAAGGACCATAAAAAAAAGGAGGGTGTTGAATCAACCACTAGAAGTGGCGGTGAGGCGAATGCGACCACAAATAACGTAGGATTCTTTTCCTCATATGAGCTCCGTAAAGAACGTGCCGATATAGAAAAATGTGCCATGCTAGCAATGAGAAGCGGTAAGCGACACACGATGGAAGGAATGGAACTGCAAAATCAAGACAAGATTAGAACGCTCTGAGGAAAGGAAATGTATAAATACTTTGGGATATTGGAAGCTGACATTATCAAACAAGTGGAGATGAAAGAAAAATTTAAAAAGAGTATCTCAGAAAGAGAAAGCTATTCGAAACTATAGGATTTACACTCCTATATTTTAAAATGGTCGTGATACCACTTGTTCCGGAAACAAAGATGGTGGATGTCGGTAAACTAATCTGTCTTAGGAACCTATTGGTCAGGAAAATCAAGTGATTTGTGCTCACAACCACGCCCGCGTATTTGATTTTATCCCGTGTATTTGGAGCCGACCACACGACAAGGATTGCCTATATATACTCTCGTCTTCCAAAAACTCCTTCTCTCACATTTCGACCTACGGAGACGTCTCTCTCTCTCTCTCTATCTCTCTCACACACACACACACATTTTGACTTCCAGAGATAGTACTCTCTCTCTTCATTTCAACTTCCAGAAACAGCTTAACATTGCCAGTTAGTAAGACACAACTCAATACGCGTAACATGGGTGCGTATACATTCTGCGACCCTTTTCTTTCTTGTTCTGCCTTTTCGGTTAGACTTGTTCCAGCCTCGAACTCAGCCTCAGAAATTTCGTCAAACCCCGAAGAGATAAACGACCAATATGGGAGAAGACACGTTCCTCCTAGAATACATTGCTATATTTCTGTATACTGATATCTGGCATGAAATACTTAGTCAACATACATTTTATAGTTTACCGGATACTTAATATTTTGTCTTTCAGTTACATACACACACGCACACAGAGAGAGGAATATTTAACTGACTATATTAGAATATTCCTAATGTTTTGTAATGTTTCCTTTTTATGTATTTGTTGATATGTAAATTTAATTTTGTTTGTACTGCTTTGTTTTGAATGTTCTTATGTCCACATCGTTTTACATTGTTTTACTTCGTTTGCTTTTCAATAATGAGCCAACATAAATTGTGGTATCAAAATATCCAACAGCATACCCCAATAAAACTAAACTATATTGCAAGAACCTAATAAAAGGGATAAATACCTGTGCTATACCCTCGCAAGATACTCAGGATATTTCTTGAAGTGGACCAGAAAAGAACTTAAACAAATGGACCAGAGAACCAAAAAACTAATGACGATGCATAAGGCCTTACATCCCCGAGATGATGTTGTCAAGAAAAAGAGGAAAGGACATGGCAGCATTGAGGATAGTGTTAACGCACCGATACAACAACTTGAAGACTACATAGAAAAGTGCAGGGGAAGACTGATTACAGCCACCAGAAACTATACTGATAACATAAAGTTCAACAAAACGGAAAGAACCAGAAAGCAAAAATGGGAAGAAAAACAACTCTATGGACGTTTTAAACGACTAACAAACACAAACACAAAAAAAAGCAAAAAAACAACAAAAACGTGGAAGTGGCTAAGAAAGGAAAACTTTAAGAGAGAAACTGAATCTCTTCTAATAGCTGCTCAAAACAATGCCATAAGAATCAATCATATCAAAGCAAAAATAGATAAGGTGCAACAAAATTGCAAATGTAGATTATGTGGTGATAGAGACAAAATGATCAATCACATAAGTGAATGCAGGAAACTAGCACAAAAAGAGTATAAAACTAGACATGACTGGGTGGGCAAGGTGATCCACATGGAATTGTGCAAGAAACGGATCAGCTATACAAACAGATCAGCTAATCTCAGCCAGATGACCAGACCTTTTAATAATCAACAAAAAAAGAGAACTTGTCGTATTGCGGATTTTGCTATCTCTGTTGACCACATAGTAAAATTGAAAGAAAGTAAAAAGAAAGATGAGTACCTAGACCTTGCCTGGGAATTGAAAAACTGTGGAACATGATAGTTACAGTGATACTAATTGTAATTGTCATTTTTAGTACAATCACCGAAGGATTGGTACAAGGACTAGAGGACTTGGAAATAACAAGACGAGTGGACACCATCCAAACTACAACATTATTGAGATCAGCCAGAATACTTTGAAGAGTCCTGGAGACTTGAGGAGACTTGCCGTCACTCAAACTCCAGAGAGAAACCATCAGCTAACACTGGTGTGAAAAACTCAAAAAGGAGAAAATGATGATAATAAAAGAGTAAATAATAATAATCCTTTGGAAACAATTAGAGCTTCAATATTTTTAAAAGAAATAATTTGCACCCTGTTATATGACTTCAAAATAGAAAGCAATTATATGATATCAAGAAACTAATAATAATAATAAGACTTTGTAAAGAATTATACCTCCAGGAAACTATTCTTGATACAAATGATTTACATACAGTATTCCAAGTACAGATCATTTTCAAGCAGACCTATTTGACCCATTGATAGAACCCAAACTAGTACTACCACTCCAAACCTGAATGGACTGAGCATTGATTACTAAGGATTATCATAAATATTTACTTGAAACTAAAGGAATTCATAGTGTGTGATATTTATTGAGACTACCACCAGCATTTTTTTCTAATGCATTAGGCAACTTGAATGGAAACCTAACACAGAATATTTAGGTAAGGAAAAACAAAGTCCATTTAGACTAAAATAACATGTTTTATATATATATATATTTACACATAATTATAAAACACGCTAAATGTCCCAAACCATAAAAAAGGTTACAAATGCCGTTCCCAAGAACAAGAAGTGCTGAATAGCAAAAGTTGAACACTTACGATTTCCAGGTGTAGGGAAAATTCTCAGAATTTGCACACATGAGCTTCTCGCAGAGCAGAGATGAAAGAAAAGGGGTTCTTCTCTGACTGATATCTACTGCCAAAAAGTAGAACTCACTTTTCAAAATGTCGCCTGACCAGTGGTCTTGTGATTCTCGGAAGCACCACTCATAGATCTCAAAAAGAGAGACAACTATGTTTCATAACCAACAAAACCATATATTTATATACATGTTCTGGACATAACACTAAACTGCATCTGATGGTGAGGCTCCTGTTCTGGAATTTTGGAGAATACAGCATACTCCTTCATTGCCATTACTCTCAGGTTTATTCAAACCTGGAGTGTTAGTACCTGTTAGGATCCCATCTATGAGTCAAATAGAAATATTTAATCATTTTCTACACTTGAAACCATTTGACTGTGTGCAAACAAATGATTGGTATTAAATTAGATAGGAATACATCACAAATAGAATAACTAATGTAAGCAATATTTGAAATTGTGTGTAAACAATGAATAGCAATACTTGTAGCCTTTGAATTGAATGCAAACAAATGAGCTCTGGCTCATTCAAAAATAATGTTTCCTACAAACTATTTGCTAAGAAAATCATATATATAATATAGATGCATAAAGAGGATGTGGTACAAGGGGTGATATGTCATAAAATGCGACCAAACCAAACTATATGCAAACATATCATTATTAAACAGAAATTATTACCTGAAATCATATAAGTAAAAAAGTAAGTAAAGTTGGCGATTGTAATTGAGGGTAACCCGAAAGCTCCCTTTTTGATAGCTACTACACCAAGGTGTAGGAGAGGACACTACTCCTTTTCCTGGATTGCTCCATTTTACCCTTGCTCCATACTTTATAAGGCTGAGAGTTAAGCAAGGAGGCATCAAGTACCATTTTTTGAGTCTTTGGTGTGACTCGACCTCGGATTGAACCCTGGTCTCCCAGGCCATTAGCAAACACTCTAACCGTTATGCCAATGTCCGATATGTTTAGATTATTTGTATTAGACAGAAATACATAAAACTGTGTTAAAAAATTGGAAGATGAGCATACAATGCATGCAATTCCCAAATCTCTTGACGTAAAATTATCTAAATGGGTTGATATGCCATTAAAATCAATGAGTCAGTCAAGTAGAATTATACTTTTGAATTTACTCTGTCTGCCATGTAAGTTTTATTGTGTATTGAATAAAGGTTGTTGTACACAGAACAGATAAATGAAGTGGAAAAAAGCAGGAACTTTATTGGTTGCCACAATTTTTGTTTTTATCACAACTCTCAGGACATTATTCTACAGTTGTAACACAAGCCCTATTGACCAAGAACCAAGAAAATCCAGTGAGATTTGAAATATCCCTTTTCTTTAGAGAGCCTGACTAACTAATACAGTGATTTTAACAGTTTAGCCACAAACTCTTCACTAATGTTATGGTTTGGAATGTTTCTTATTTGAGCATTGTTGTATATCAATGTAATAGGCTTTATAATCATTGATAAATACACATGACAGTATCAGGGTGAATCCCTAAGGCATAACAGCAAAAGAGCAACATTATAGTAAGTGAGTTTGAACTTTAGTTGTACTATCATATTTTCTTTCAGACTAATATCCTTAATAAAGGTATGAACTTCGTTTTTCCCCCAGTTATGGGTTAAATTGTACGACTGCTGTTCTTCTTCAATGATGGCTTTGGGATTAAATGACCTATGAAGGTTGATATGCCTTTCAACAAAGAAACCAAACCAAACCACATAACAATATCCAAAAGGTTATGTTATTATGAACAAGAAAGGAATACAATTTGTTGAGTATATTCTAAATGACAGCAATGTATGTATTTAATATATATACAATAAAGAAGTTTAAGAATGATCAAGAAAGCTTTTAAAGAAGAGGTTTAACAATGATTAGGGAAGTTCTTAAAGAAGATATATAACCCTCAGAATTTTGAGACGACCATAACCATAGGCTCCTTCACCCTGAGCTCCTGGTTGAAAAATAGCTGAAAAATATAAAATGTTGTAATCTGCTATTTAACAACTTTATAGGCTGTTAATTAGAGCAATAATGATGTTGAAATAATATTGTTGATCGTAATATTGTTAGTTGAATAATTTTAGTTAAATAATATTGTTGATTATTGGTAATAACAATATAGAAATGAGGATTTATACAACTAGGTAGTGGCACAACTAGATAGTGGCAGAAATAGATACACACACACACACACACACACACACACGCACACACACACACACACACAAACACATTTATATATATGTGTATGTATGTGTGTGTGTGTGTCTATTTCTGCCACTATCTAGTTGTGCCACTATCTAGTTGTGCTACATATATACATTCACACATATATGTATGGCTTAGTCAGCTGGGGCAGCAGAATACACTGACTGCATCTCTGCGGAGGAGTAAGACTTCCCCAACGAGTGTCCAGGATATGACACTAAACAATCTGATGAGGAGGTTCCAGTAATGCAAGAGCTTGGAGGAATACAGAGTACCCCTTTATTGCCACTGCTCTCAGGCTCACTCTAGCCCAGAATGGTAGCACCTGATAGGGTCTTATCTATGGGTCCAATAGAACTAAACTGTGTACTTTTACTAAACTGAATTGTTTGAAATAGAACTGTTTATATGGATAAAGATGGATTTGGTATTAGATAACCTACAATGGTTGATATGGCATAAAACCCAACCCAACCAAATCATACCAAATATATATTGTATTCCCATACAGATGGATACACACATATATATGCATAAATATGTATACGTGCAAACACACACACACACACACACACATACACACACACACACACACACATGCAAGGGTCATTAAAAAAATAAAGTTAATTTTTGGGAAAAAAGCAACATCTTTTCAGAATTTTTCATCTTTAAATGTAAACTCTGCATTATTTGGAATTGTTTTTTTCTTTGTTCAATAAACTTCCAAAATATATTTTCCAAATCACCATTATTCATTTTTTACTTGTTATTCATTTGTCTCTTTGTCTCTGTCTCTCTGTCTCTCTATATATCTGCGTATGTGTGTGTGTGTGTGTGTGTGTGTGTGTGTGTGTGTGTGTGTGTGTGTGTGTGTGTGTTACTTCCATTTCTTTTTCTTTATTGTTCCCATTACTTCCTTTTTTGATACCTTCTTTTTTCTTTTCTTTCATTCCATAAGAACAGATGAGTATAACATTATGACTTTCTCACTTGAACTCTTCTCTTTCTTTCTTTTTTTCTTTCTAATATTTTCTTTCTTTTTCTCTCCCACATGTTGCATGTTTTTTTTTATTCCTATTTTTTTGCTTCACAATCAAAGCAAAATTGTCTATTATCTATCTGAAGTGATGATACGATATAACATTCAAATAAATCTGTTCATGTCTTATTCTTTTAATATAATAGATTATTAACGTTTATTAATCATTATTTGCAACTATTCATCTACAAGAACAGTGTTGATAAAATGTAATAAAGGATAAACTCTCAGTTAAATTTAAATTCATGTCTATTTTACCTTATCATTTATAAACTGCATTGTTCCTGAATATGATAGAAATAATAAGCTGAATGAATTGCAATAAAAAAACAAATGAAAATCAAAGATGAAAGGATATACAATTCAAAATTAATAATAATAATGGTTGACAATACTTTACCAAAACTAAACTAATAAAAAATGCAATGAGTAATACTAGTTAAAAAAAACAATAATAATGAATATATCAGGAAGACCGATTGGGATACAGAGTTATGAATGAGTTTTGTGTAGTCAGTCAGTCTTATAGTATATCAACAGTCATTAGCTGACTTTATGCCCAAGGCCATTTGACACTTATAGTCAAGAATTATAAATCATCATTATTATTCTCACAGATATATTCCTGCTATTCCTGCTCAACAAAAACATAAGTTCACACATATAGAATTAATAAACAAAATAAATGCAAATAAATCAGTATATATATATATATATATATATATATATATATATATATGTATATATATATATATATATATATATATATAATTTGTAAGCAGATAGTTTGTAGATTACATTATCTTTGTTTAGTTAGGTTGTGTCTCATGGCATATCAACTCATGTGGGTTATTTAAAGTCAAGTCCTATATATGTATACCTGAGAAAAAGTTGAAAAAATAAATAATCCAAAATTTAATGAAATTATCATGAAAGTTGACATTGAATATTTCAGTTGCAATAATCTTCTTCAGGACTTCTTCGTGAAAATGTTGTTAAAATACCGATGAAAGTTTGAAATAACAAGAGAAAAAAAATGTTACATAGTCATACATGAATATGTGAAATGTACATAGGGTGTTCATAATGTCCATAACGCACATATATTGATAACATAGGAATCACAAAACATGAAAAACACTTACCACTTATTAGTTCAGGTACGAAACTTTTTATTACCTTTGAGTTTAAAGGTTTTTCGACATAAGGAGATAGATACCATCTTTCTAAGCTGACTTTTCCATCTGCCCCAAACCACATGCTGCACCTACCACAAGTCCTCAGTGAGCTTCAAAAGTCAACTTTCTTCTTTGGAGGCAAAAACTCAACTCCACGTTTGGAGGCAGGAACTCAACTCACTGACTTTTTCTCAAATCTCAGCCCATGCTTCCGGCTTATGACGTCATTCACATTCCCCGGTCACAATTCCTATCTGGGATTTTTATTTTGACATCTGTGAATGACACATCCTACCCGCGCGTGCGTGAACACCTGCGCTCATGTTGCACCTAACTAACCCATGCGCTAAGTGAAAGGTTCTCAGCCTAACTAAACCGAAAGGTATGATATATAAAACGAAATCCCTTGGCCATTATATTACAGAAAGTGTGTATATATTTTTATACACACTTTCTCTTCTCCAGTTATTTCATCAAACATCCATTGCTATTTTAACAACATTTAAAAATTTTTAAATCCTGAAGAAGGTTATTACAACCGAAATGTTCAATGTCGACTCTCATAATAAATTCATCAAATTTTGGATAACTTGTTTTTTTAACTTTTTCTCATACTGTCGAATTTATTTCCTTATTTTCTTCTATATATATATATATATATATACATGTATTTTGAAAAGATAGATTTGTAGTGAATCTGACGGTATGATAGAAATATGTGGAAAGTTGGAGAAATATGATAGAAATATGTGGATAGTTTTGTGAAGATGAAATAAAGTCGAACGAAATATCACACATCTAAATTTGAGTTAAATGTTTAATTTATCCAACTTTCCACACACACACACACACACACATATATATATATATATATATACATATACTATTTGTAAGTAAATGGATTGTAGGTAACATTATTTTTAAAAGAACCAGAGCTCATTTGTTCACACACAAATAAATGGTTTTAAATATTACTATTTATTGTTTGGTTTGGTTTGGTTTAGTTTGGTTTGGTTTGGTTGTGTTTTGTTGCACCTCAACCCTTGAGGGTTATTTGATGCCTGATCCTATTTATACATATATATCATATATATGATTTGTAAGCAAATAGTTTGTAGTTAACTTTATTTTCAAACAATCCAGAGCTTATTTGTTTGCTATCTATCAGCAATAGTTCAATTTGCACACAATTAAATGGTTTTCAGTATTGCTGTATAGCACTAATAATTCTATTAAGTATCAATCATTTGTTTGTACAGAGTTAAAGAGTTTCAAGTATTGTTTTTATTGTTTGTACACAGTTAAATGGCTTTGCAGTGGGTGACGTTAAATGTGTTAATCCTGCGATTGTATATAGATGATGTGTGATTGACAACAAACGAGGTAAGGATGACAAAGACCAGAGGATAGATCCAAAATGCCAGGCCTTTATTTGACAAGTCATACATGAAAGGTTTGTGTCAATGTAGAATCGTTGTAGTTGCATAGCATCTGTGTAATCTCAGTAGTGTTGAAAATCAGTGTGATCATACAAGCATAGACTCAGACGCCTTAAAGTTCTAGGTGACAGTGAATCTAGGGGATCAGAATAGATTCTTGATGCTCTGTGCAAGTCATAGGTTTCACTGTGTGGTCAGGAATCTAAGAGGTGGATTCATCAATTATGAAGGCTGGATGATCAGTGTTCCGGTTTATTCAGTTGCTAGTTAACTAGGGATGTATATCGATGAGTTCAGTCAGTGTTGTCTGTTATAGATTGATACTTACCTCAGAGTGTCTGAGGTGTCTGGCTGGCTGCTGCATCATTGTCCAGTGGTACCTGCAAAGATCCTAAAATTGGACTGAATATGGGAAGCAACACTATTAGGCCTGAGAAGGACTGTTAGGGTGACTTTCAGTATAGTAGCCTTGGAAAAGTTGGTTTGTTGTTTTGAGAATGCTGTTGTGACTGATCAAATCCTAGCATCAGCTGCGCTGTGTCTGCAGATGTGATTGGTTGGATTCTGCATCTGCTGCAGGCTAGTAAGGGGTATGCTGTTACCAATGGAAAGGAGTGGGTCTACCTCCCTAGCCTCCAGGCACAAATATCCTTTATTTATTTATTCATGCCTCCCACCAGGCAGGATTTGACACAAGTTCGTTTTTTTGTGGGAGTTAGGGAGAGGGAGAAGGAGGTGTCAATGCTGGTCATAGGTTCACTAGACCTAAAGGTCTTGTGCAATGTGATTCTGTACCCCAAAACATCTGTGCAATGTTTTAAATAAAGCATGTCTTTGAACTGCTCTAGGCACAAATGCCTGCCAAGCACTGAGGTTTGTGGTCAGTGACTGCTTTTTTATAGCAGAGAAGGGTAGCAGTGTGTGAGCAGCAAAGATTCTGTGATGTCGAAACAGGAAGTTTCTCTTTTAAATATGAATAATAAGAAAATAAATCCTTATAATGATGAGAGGAGCAACCTCTTTTGTTCTGCTATTAGAAGTTATCCTCAAGATGATCGGCAGAATTAATTTATTTTGAAAATAGCCTCTGTGTTGGCAACAGAAATTTCCACTCACCAACAAAAGGGTGACGTTATTGATGATACCAGAATTTGTTGCTTCGAGTAGTGATGAAAAATTCCATTAGCTGACGTTACAGATGACTGTGTTTTTCAAAAGGGATTTAAGATTTGAGTAGCCAGAGTACTATGATAGCTTCAAGCATTGCTATTTAACCCAAATAATTCTATTTGATTTTTCATGGTTTTAGAAGTCTAGTCGAAGTGGAAACAACCTATTGGGGGGGGTAGTCAAATCATTTAACACGCAAAATAAACTGATGGATGTTCGCCAATCAGACATAAGCAAAATACTGTTCTTCTTTTTCCACCTCAAATTTAGTTTCTTATATGCTCATTAAATTTCGCCACTTCACGTGGGCTTATCACGTTCTCCTCCATAAAACAAGTCACACCTCTTGCGTCCTTTTCTTCTGGTTTCCGCATGTTTGTAGCAGAGAGAGTACACCTTCTGTTTCTTCAAGGTAAGATTGTTTGTGGCATCACTACTACATTAATATAAATGATAATCCTTAGTAAAAGAGGGAACAGTCCTATTTGACCCATATATGGAACCCTAACTAGTACTATTAGTCCATATCAGAGTGGACCTGAAAGTAATAGTAATGAAGGGGTACTCCACATCCCCACATTTCAAAACTGGAGCCTCACCATCAGATACAGTTTAATGTCATACCCAGGACACTTAGGCTACAAGAAAGAAAGAAAGTAAGAAAGAACAAAAAAAAACGAAAAAGAAAAGAAGAGAATGAGAAAAAGAAAAATACAGAAAGATTAAGAGGGATAAAAGAAAAAAAAAAAAGAATATTGAAGAAAATGAAAAAAGGGAAGAAATAGAGTACAGAAAGAAAAAAAATCAAGGATGAATAAAAAGAGAAGAATTCAAAAGAGGAAAGAAAGATAAATAAGGGAAAGTAGAAATAAATGAAAGGGAAAAAAGGGAAAAAGAAGGGAATTCAAAAGAAATTAAAGTGAAAGAGAAAAAAGCACAGAAAAAAGTGAAAAAAGAAAAACTGCAGAAAAAAAAAAAGAGCACAGAAAGAGTAAAAAGCAAAAGATGAAAGAAAGACAGAAAGAAAAATAAGTGAAAGTTGAAAGAAATGAAAATGAATGAAAGGGAAATAAGAAAGGAATTCAGAAATAAATGAAAAAGCAAAAATAAAGAAAGAAATAAAGACAAGTATACAGAATGAAATGTTAGGAAAAAAAAAGAAAGAAAATATAACAGAAAAATTATAAATATGAAAAAAATACAAAAAATACAAAATTAAATTGAAGAGAAAGAAAAAACAAAGAAAAAGAAGGAAAAGATCTCAGGAATTCATCCATTTCATTCTATATTCTCTTCTTTTTTTTCCTTTTTCATTCCTTTTTTTTCTTTCATTTCTTTCATTTTTTTCTCTCTTCTATCATTCTGCTTTTTCTCTTTCTTACTTTCTTACTTTCTTACTAATTTCCGGTTAGTTTGTTTTTCTTTCTTTTTTTCTTAGTATATTTAAACATACTTGATGAGTAAACATGGGTATTAATCCATTCCATTGCACGAACATGCCGTAATCACCACAGGTGTCATAGAGACACAGAGGAAGAAAGGTGGGAATTATCACCTGTTCACACAGGCATAAACTTGTACAACCCAACACCTTGAAGTGGTCGCTAACCAACAAAATACAAAATGTTGGCCATTAGTGACTCAATGCAACCTAGTAATGAATTTATATCAGATAATATGACTTTTACAGCTTTCTTCCAGTTTGGAAGTATTTGGAATTGGGGTAAAAGACAACTATCAAATGATTCCTCAGTTCTTAAGGATTAATATCAAATTTATCTCCCAACACTCACTAGTGAATATTCTAAGGCAAGCATCCATTAAAATGATATCAATTTTCATTTTGAGGATTTAGATTTTAATTGGAATGTAGCGTAGGTGGCTTCCTCAGTATTGCTCTCACTCTTTCTTTGTAGTCTTCCATTGTAGAACAGGCTGGCCTTTCTAGCCTTTAATGAGCAACCAGCTTAGAAGAAGAACAAATATGAATTCAAAATAAGGTGCTGAATCCTGTTCTACTGCTTTATGAGTTTATCATGGAAGATATAAAACTAGGAAAGACAACTGTAAAATAATGCTGACTAGTGACTGGAGTCTAGCAAGATGCTGGAACTTGGGCATCCTTGTAGTAAAATAACACACAGCTCGAAATATTGGTGTTGTGGATTTGAACACAAAATCATCATCATCATTATAATCATCATTATATTCCTAGTGAAGCAGTAGGCCTCATCATATATGAGAAGGTGCTGCAATTTCAGAAGTTTCAGAAGCAATTAAGTTTCAATGGGTAGGAATTGCTAACTCAACACCTACCCAATTTTTGAATTCAGAGTTTTTCTTCTCTTAAACTGGTTGCCAACCAAGACTAGAAATCCCAGTCCGCCCTCTTTTTCATCACCCATTTTCTATCAAAATAGACAAGGCAACTAAGACAGCAACCAGGCAACATCTGTTTCACAAACAATTTAGCATATACTTATCCAACTTCTCAGTCAAGGTCAGTTTTAAGGTCAAATAAAGCTGGCTTGAATTCAGAGTTCTCCTTCTCTTAGACTAGTTGCCTAAACAACACTAAAGAATCAAGTCTGCTCTACTATTTACCTATAACTGAGGGGAGAATAGATTGATTCATGCCTTTCCCAAGGGCATTTGTGTGAAGTGAAATGCAAACATTCTAACCTAGGATTTGAACTTGGGTCACCAATTCCATTTCCAATGACAATAAATATTATCCTAAATGTGCCTCTTATTTATACACAGGTAAAATTTATACTGCAATATTAGTCAGGTAGAAGGAATATACACAGAAACAACAATATTTAGTAATTGAAATGATTACATCATGTGCTATTATCATTCAAGTATCCATTTCTTTGTCAGCTATGTTCATATAAATTGATTTCTGGAATTTACTTATTTCATATTAAACACTTGAAAAGTTTTGAGAAACAAATTCAAAGTGAAAATTCCCCAGCCAGGAGGATAGTATTATGTGTTGGTGATTAATTACATGAAATTTACAGTGATTCATGCTTTTCCCAAGAGCATTATCACAAAATTAAATACAAAAACTTTGTATGTTTGAGTAGAGTTAAGAAAGAAATCAGATGGTATGAAAAAGAAGACAGTTTGGAAAATCAAATTGACATGTGTCACTAATGGTCTAGGGTCATTAGAATGAAAGTGAATTAATGACCAAAAAATGAATTTTACTCGAAACAGAGAAGTGTGGTAATTTATATAGAGAAGACTGATGCCTAATCAGCTAACTCAGCGGGGGGGGGGGGATGAAGAATATGCTGACTACATTTCTATTGAGGGGTAAGACCCCTCTCCCATCAAGTGTCCTAAATATGACACAAACCCATCTGATGGTGAGGCTCCTGTCCAGGAACTTTGAGGAATATGGTGTACTCCTTTATTACCATTACCCCTAGGTCAACTCTGACCTGGAGTGGTAGTACCAGATAGAGTTCCATCTATGGTTCAAATAGAAATATTTTATCATTTACCATACTTGAAACCATTTAAATGTGTGCAAACAAATGGCTGTCAAATTGAATTATAAGTTTTTCATAGCAATACTTTAAACCACTTAACTATGTGCAAATAAAGGAAAAATGTTGAACAGAATTTGTTATGCAAAATAGCAATGACTGAAACCATTTAACTGTGTGCAAATAAAGTTATTAGTATTAGATTGAAATACTTGAAACTATTTAATCATGTGCAAGCAAATGAGCTTTAGTTCATGTAAAAATTGTTACCAAAAAACTACAAATCATATATATTTAGTATATATATATGATCAGGTTTAGGCTTTAAATAACCTTTAAGGTTTGTCATGCTGTAAAATACAACCAATCGACCAACCCACCAACTCACCTATGCTTTTTTGAGTTTTTTTAAATTTCTGGCTCATATCCAAAGAAAGATATCAGTACAAATATTTGAAAACAGTAAGAGTCTTATTTCATGAGTTAAATTTTTGAATTACACTCTTCCTATCATCAAACCAGTTTATATTATCCTGTGCAGAGACAATTTAATATGAGTGAAGGTGGGAATGTATGTATGTGTGAACAAGACCCAAAAATTCTACAGCCCTGTGATCGCTGTCATGTAGGCATTGGAGTAATTCAACACATTCTATTTGGTGCTATAAGGGAGGTGTTGTCACAGAGATGAAATCCCCTGTGGCAAAATTTGTTTCCATTTTTGTTGCACCCTGCCCAAACACGAAAACATGGCTGAAGAAGTTAAACAGATACCACATTCAAATCCCTGCCCCAAAATTGGAAAGCTGGTTGCTTTATCTAACCTATTACCAACATTTCCACCATATCCAAAGATGGCATGATGTAAAATCTTCTTTTGTACAAAATACAATGTGGTTTTATATATATATGGCTGAGCAGTATGATACTAAGTCTAATGTAAAGTTGTGTGGGTTTCGATCCCAGCTGAAAGCATCCTACATGTCTAGCCACACTGAAGAGTTGTGATACACTGAAACAGTCTGTCTGTGGATGACAATATATATATATATATATATATATATATATAAAGCATAATGAAAAATATGACTGTTGGAAGTAATAAAAAAATGAAAGTGCTCAATGCCCAATTGAGAGACCAAAATAAAAAATAAAAACAAAGTTACAATATTGCACTCTTTCCACTGTAACCTAACTTTTTTTTGCAGTCTGATGACTGTGCAACCACATGAAACTTGAGTTGTAATGAAGATAGTGTTATATCATGTTTGTTTTTACTCTCTCTCTCTCTCTCTCTTGATAGATAGATAGATAGATTTAAGTTAGGACTTTGCAGTCACAGAGTCAATGTCACTTAGTGACAGCAAGTTTCTCATCTATGGGATGATTTGGCTAAGAGCTCTAGGTCAGATGACCTAATAAATGAGAAACTAACAGTCGCTAAGCAGCTTTGATTCAGTGATTACACGATCCAAACTGAGATCCACATATGCTCAATCACCAATATTGAGCACTCTTTATTTATAAATGTTGCAAACTACAATATATATGTGTATACATGAATAATATAGCCAGATTAATATTAAAGTAAAAGAATAAATACATTCCACTGAATTTGACATAGGTTTAAACAGAGAGAGAGAGAGGGGGGATTAATGTTTCCACTAGTAATTGTATTTTTTCTATGAATACATGGAACTTATAGTCATGAAACACATAAGGAGGTAATAAAATATTTGTATAAAATGTTTTTATGAATATTCCTGAAGATCCTTTGGATGAAATGTCATAGACCCCAGCTATTTTATTGGGTTCTAAAAATCCTGCGGTATGCAAATATTGAGCTCTTTTTAAAGCCTTTGATTGTTGCATGACTAATTCGAATTACTTTTTCTTTTTTTTACCAAATTGATCATTTTTTTAAATATATACGTACGTATGTATGTATATATATTGTAGAGAAGAGGAAAATCTCGTATTTTGTTTTGGCGCGCAATTTAATTCAACACTGAATTTCACCCAATCAGGATGACTTATCCTATTCAGCCCGGACCTTCATTTCCGGCTAGCAAAACGGGTGAGTGGCCAAAACCACTCTCTTCAGCTTGAGGTGGCGACCAGAACAGACGTGCCTCTGGTCGTCCCTGCTTAGCGATGCTTTTTAGCTAAACAAGCCACCCAGTGTGGACATCTCACTGTGGCTTTAACACTAGCAGCAGCAACATGGACACTCAACAAGAGAACCATCTAATTTATGGATTCTTTACGAGGAATCCCAGTGGAATATAAATTAGAAACATACGCATGCCTTCCACAGGCACCACTTCTTGTCACCCCAAAAATTGACTATGTCGATCCGGGCGTCACTCTGCTCTCGACACACAAAACTACATGGTGACTTTGAATACTTCCCTCATACATCCAACAACATGCTGCCATCTCAACATCCCGCTAAACCATTTCGTCTCAAACATCCAACAAGCCTAAACACCACGAGTCTTGCAGCACCAAGAACAAACCAAATATTCAAAGCTGCAAATAAAGAACTTTCGTTGTTGTTGTGTTGTTAAAGAATAGTTTCGTAATTCATTTGTGTGCCTAAAAACAATAGTGTTATCTTCAAAATGCTATAATATAAATATATATGATGAAATGGTAGAATGTGGTGAATCTGATAATATGATAGAAATATGTGGAAAGTTGGATATATCAAACACTTAAAACCAGTTTAGAGGCAAAATATTTCATTCTTTTATTTCATTTTTGATATTTTAAGAACTTTCTCAAGCTGAACCATTTTCTGAGTTTTTCTATTTATAAGCAAATGAGGAACATGATGAAATGATGGAGAGGATAAAGGTGTAGCAGAAAGAAGGAGAGAGTTTAGAGTCAAATGTATATGGTTTCATTAAAGATGTTTGATTGTATAAAAGTGGAATTAATTTTAGTGAGCTGATGGGAAAGAAATAGGGAAAAAAGTGGAGAAAGGGGTTTCAACATATCCTGTTTTGTTGAATATGTGAAGGCTTTTGTTGGACAAGCCACATTTTTTTGGATGAGCTGATAACAAAAAAGTGGTTTTCCTGAACTACATTCCTCAATTCAGAGTTTTTCCTTCTCCAAGACAAGTTTGCATCACCAAGGTTAAAGAGCCCAGTCTGCCTTAACATTTTGCCATTGCTGGAAGGAGAAGAAAAAGATTCATAACTTTTCAAAGGTGTTAGGGAATAGTGAAATAGAAACAGCTTTATTCAGGATTTGAACTTGGCTCATCAAGTTTATTTCCTCACAACAATAATTATTACATCACACACACGCACATGCACACACACAAATATATATATATATATATATATATAGGAATTGTGAACACAGACAAAACAGAATACATGTGGTTTAATCAAGAGGCAACATCTCCACACTAAATGGTGATTCTCTGAAACTAGTGGACAAGTTCACCTACCTTGGAAGCAGTGTCTCATCAACCGAAAATGACATCAACATATGACTAGCAAAGGCATGAGCAGTTATCAATAGGCTATTGGTCATAGGGAAGTCAGACATGTCCAATAAAATAAAACACAAGCAGCGGTTGGGTCATTGCTGCTATATAGATACACCATACAAGCATATGGAGAAAAAGCTTAACAGGAATTACTCAAGAATGCTACGAGCTGTATTGAACAAGTCCTCGAGGCAATTCCCCACAAAACAGCTGCTGTACGGCCACCTACCACCCATCACAAAAATCATCCAAATAAGAAGAACCAGACATGTGGGACACAGCAGAAGTAAAGACAAACTCATAAGTGATGTAGTCGAGTGGACCTCTTCACATGGACGAGCAAAGGTTGGACGACCAGCTAGAACCTATCAACAGTAGCTCTGTGCAGATATGGGAAGTAGCCTGGAAGATCTGATGGGAGTGATGGACAATAGAGATGAGTGGTATGAGGGGGTCAGGGAAATATGTGCTAGCAGCACGACATGATGATATATATATATATATATATATAAAGTTGTTGGTGATCATAGTCGAGGGTAAACCTTTTCGATAGCTACTACACCAAGGTGTAGGGGAGGGTGCTACTCCTTTCTCTGGATTTCTCCACATTACCTTTGATCTGTACCTTATAATGCTGAGTGTTAAGTAAGGAGGCATCAAGTACCATTTTTAAAGTCTTTGGTATGACACGATCTGGGATTGAACCCAGGTCTCCCGGGCCATTGGTGAACACTCTAACCATTCATCAGTATACACAAATTAAAACTACATCATCATCATCATCATATCGTGCTGGCAGCACGGATATCCCTGACCCTCTCTCGCCACTCCTCCCTATCGTTCATCGCCCTAGGCAGGTCTTCAGGACAACATCCTGTATCCTCACACAGCTGCTGAATGTACGTTCGTGCTGGTCGTCCTGCTTTTGCGCGGCCGTGTGTGGGGATCCATAAGAGTACATCTCTTATGAGTTCATCTCTGCTTCTCCAGCAATGTCCAGCATGTCTGGTTCGCCTAACTTGAATAGATTTCGTGATAGGGGGCAGGTGGCCGTACAGTTGGTGTCTCGTGGGGTGCCTCTGCCAGGACTTGTTGAGGATTGCACGCAGCATTCTTGTGTAATTGCCATCTAGTTTCTTCTCGAGCCGTTTTGTTAGCGTCCATGTAGTGCATCCATATAGCAGTATCGATGTGACCGCTGCCTGGAAGAAACTGCGTTTCATTTTATCGGTTAGGTCTGATTTCCATATAGTCGATAGCCTATTGATAGCTGTCCATGCTTTCGTTAACCTCGTTTCGATGTCCTTTTCGGTTGATTCGACGCTGCTTCCTAGGTACGTGAATTTGTCTACTAGTTTAAGAGGGGTTCCTTCTAGAGTGGAGATGTCCCCCGTTTGGTTATAGCACATATATTCCGTTTTGTGTGCATTAACATGGAGGCCTATGCTTGCTGCTGCTCGTTCCAGGCTATGCAGAAGTGTTTCGGCTTGGTCAGGTGTATTTGCCAGTATCGCTATGTCATCGGCGTAGTCGGCGTCGGTAATTGTTGTTGCGGGATATCTTCTGCTTCTTTTCTTCGTCAGTTCGAAGCCATTCTCTTTGATTTTGTCAATCGATGTTCTAAGTACGTAGTCTAGACAAATGATAAAGAGATACGGAGCCAGCGTGTCCCCTTGTAGTACTCCTGCTACAATGTCGAAGTATTCTGTGTCTCCATCTGGTGATCGTACTTTTACTTTAGTGTTTCTATAGAGAATCGTTATTGCCGCTACGGTTTCTTTAGGTATGCCGTACGCTAGTAGGATTTGTTCCATCTTTCCTCTGTGAATGGAGTCGAAAGCCTTGGTAAAAAACCAAAATGGCTTCCGAAGAAATAGATCTACGACCTCACAAATACTAACCATCCGCAGAATCCTTGAAGGTGTACGGGCAAAGAACCTACAAGCGACATTAATATTTGTCGACAAAACTACATAGTGTGGATTTAACTTCTGTGTTATACTACACACAAGCCTTATCACTGATATCAAGCAGTCTTTCTGTATTTAAACACAATGTGGAAATAAAATTGAGAGGCCTTTGGTATCAACCATTTCAAAGGTTTTTTTTATATATTTATTATATCAGAGGACCATAGCTCACCAAAACAATTATTTGAATGTGAGGAACAGTTGCAGCAGAGGAAATACATAATGACTTAACAATGTGAAATAATTCATTACAAATCAATTACAATATATTTATCATCTGAGCAAACTTAATAGAATGAATACAAAATTGACATGAAATATTAAAAGTATACCTTGGCCAAGTGGGTATATTGTTTGCTACTGGCCTAGGAGACAAGGGTTCAATCCCAGTTTGAGTCATATCAAAGACTCCAAAAATACTACTTGATGCCACCTTGCTTAACCCTCAGCATTATAAAGTATGGATCAAGGATAAAGTGGAGCCATCCAGGGAATAGTGACCTCTCCTACACCTCAGTGTAGTAGCTATTGAAAAGGAAGTCATCAGGTTCCCCTTGTCTATGGCCACTAACCCAAAACTTTAAGAGAAAAGTCCTATCATATAGTTGAAGTATCTTTTGGTATATTCTTAATAGAATGAAGTTTTTTTCCGTGAAGACTAACATCAAAACATGATAGTGTTCATGGTATGTTGGGTTAAAAGTCTTTCTGTCGGGAGATGCATACACTTGAGCATACTTCTTGTTGTCAAGGCAAGACTAGAGAGAGAAATCCCAACTTTGCCATGCCGTTTTATTTGCTACTTTGATTATGGCACCAAGTAGCATCTAGAAGTACTATTTGGAAGGAAAAGAATGTAATCACAATAGATGTAATTCCAACAACAATAATAATAATAATATATATATATATAAGTATATACATATGTGTGTGTGTGTGTGTGTGTGTGTGTACATGTTTTCAGTAATGAGTTATTGATAAAAGAATAAGATTACTATGTTTGATTTTTTTTAATGAAGGACAAAAAGTGACTAAAAAGCTACTTTCTTTTAAAGTATTACTATATATATATATATATATATATATATATATATATATATATTTATAATGTATTGGTTATGGAATCTAGAATTAATACAGAATACTGAGAAATTCTATTGTGATGGTAATATAAAGCATAACTCAATGCCAATTAAAGCAAAAATGAGAAAGAGAGAGAGAGAGAAAGAGAGAGAGAGAGAGAGAGAGAGAGAGAGTCATTATATAAACCTCAGTACTTTCTCTCTCTCTCTCTCTCTCTCTCTCTCTCTCTCTTGTTCTTTCTCCTTTTTGTCCTTTCACTTTCTTCTTTTTTCATCTCTCTTTATAACATTATGTACTTCAGTCTTATCCCTTCTCTGTATTACTTAGTGTTCTTTCTTTCATTTTCAGTTTCTCTTTCCTTGCTACATTTTCTCTTCACTTTCCTTTTTTACATGTTTTCTTTCTTTCTTTGCTCTCTTCTTTTTTCTTTCTACTGTTCTTGTGCTGTCTCTCTTTCATTAGAGCTTCTTTTTCTTTCAGGGAGTTTGAAAGGTTTTCAGTCAACCAATGTAAATGAATTTTCAACTTATAAAAACAACTGATGCCACTATTAGTGAATGAATAAAGCCTGTTGTACAAGAATCCAGTTTGTTATAACTCAAATTCTTTATTTGGTTTTTAATCCAAAGATATTTCTAAGGTTATCTCTTTCCAGTTCCAAACATTTTAGATCATTTGGTGTTTTAGTTTTCATTCAACATAACAGATAAACATGGCTGCTGGCAATATTTAGATTTCTTCCTTCTAGATAGGAAAAAAAAATCTAACATACAAATTTCATTTTATGCCTCACTGGAAACCTGTCAACAACTCAACATCAACATCATCATCATCATCATCATTAACTCTTGTTATGCTCAAATCTCATTAGGATTCATAAACTCATCATCTTGGTCAAAAAACAGAACAGTCTGTAGGCTGTTCAAGGTCACTGTCTGTGGTGGATGTAGCAGTGAACAATCACATGACAAGGAATTAAGCTCTTTTTGGCCAATCAGAAGACTCCATAGACTGTAGCTAGACACTTTTATGATTCAATCAAAAACATATAACATCCCGCATTCCACAATGGGCAGTTTTCATTCTTGCAGTGTCCCACACATCTTCCACATGCAATAGTTCCCTTGCTCAGCTCAACAACCAGCCATATATAATACTCAAAAGATATACTTTTGAGACCAAGCCACTTCACTTCATACTCATAAAGGACAGCATGCAAAATATAAGTTTATCCTTGAACACTTTCTGAGAACCCAATTATCATAGAACGGACATCCAACAACTTAGCTTCTGAATTACCATAAGAAAAAAGAATCATGTACATTTCAGTACATAATGTTCACCCTATTTGTTGATTCTATTGTTGTTTGTTGCCATTTCTTCCACTTCTGCTAATCAGCAGGCAGTACGATATTCATGGTGTAGTCAGTTGCTCCTCTTCCCCTCTGTCTCTTTTTCTCTCCCACTCTCTATACATGAATATATCACATTGTAGATTGCTTGTGAAAGAAAGAGCTTAAGCCTTACTATGCCTGTGATGGTGTTGTTGTTGCAAATGGTGCTGCTGTTTCAGAAACAGTTATATTTTAACAGGATGGACTTGCTAAACCCACACCATCCTGGTTTTCAAACTCAGATTCATTCTTCTCCTAAACCGATTGCCAAACAAGGCTTAAAAGTCCTGTCAGATCTGCTATCTTTTATATAACAAGGGTTTAACAACTCAATATGACCAAAATAGGTTTAACCAATACAGGAAAGTTTTTCTTTTGTATCAAATATCTGCAAGATATGTGCTGTATTCAATAAGTTTCCAGACTTTTTTTGTACAGGCATTTAAAATTGTTGTAGACTCTTGAAAATTGACTATGTTATTGCTATACATCTTATAAGATGACTGACCAATTTTTATGATTTCAGCTTCAAATGAACAGCTACAGCAGGAATTGGAATACACCCTACTAAAACCTAGAAGAATGATATGCAATAAAATTCTGTTTTAAACTTGGAAAAAATGCCACAGAAACATATGGAATGTGTCAGACTGCTTTTGGGCGATCTTGCACGAATCGAGCATCAGTCGAGACGTGTGGGAGGAGTAAGGAAGTCAATACACCAGAGCTGATTAGCCAAAGGGTTAGGGTTAGGGTTACTATGTTGAGATTTTAAGGGAGTTCAGGAAGAGAGGCCAGCACTCTCCAAATCGGGTCAGTGGCATTTTCACCAGGGCAATGCACCAGCCCACAACTCCATCCTTGTCACAGACCATTTGACCAAGATGGGCATCAAGACAGTTCCTCAGCCTCCCTATAGTCCAGACCTTGCTCCCTGTGACTTTTGGTTATTCCCTAAGCTCAGATGCTGTCGTTATAAGACAATTGAAGAGATGAAAGAGGCTGTGACGAAGGTCATTGACACGCTCACACAAGAGGACTTCCATGGGGCCTTTCAGTAGTTGTTGGAATGGTACAACAAGTACATTGCAGCCGGAGGAGATTACTTCGGAGGGGACTAGAGTTTCATGTGTGTACTATCAATAAAAGTGCTCATACGAAAAAAGTCTGGAAACTTATTTAATGATCCTCGTATGTTAAAATACTCTGCCAGATATTTTGAAATATGATTTTCTAAAACATATCATAGAAACACGGAGCAGATGTTTCCGTTAATAAAATCTATTTCTAAACATAACAGTGTCCCCAATGAGTATTTGATAGATTTGGCATTAAATAACCCACAAAGGAGGTGCCCGTGGTGTGATGGTTATTGTCATAGGAAATGGACATGGCGACATGAGTTCAAATCCTAGACGTGACTGATTGCATTTCACATAGCACTAATACCCTTGGGAAAGGTATGAATCCAATTATTCTCCCTCCAGCTATGGGTAAATAGTAGGGCAGACTAGGTTCTTCAGCCTTGGTGAGGCAACTAGTCTAGGAGAAGGAAAACTCTGAATTCAAACCTGTTAAACTCTGCTTAAAAATTGACCTTGTGTCATATCCTGCTCGAGCAGAAGTTGTTGATAAATATGATAACCCACAAAGGTTGATATACCATTAAGCAAAGAAACTAAACCAAACCAAACCAAACCAAACCTCTAGTCAGCTCATTAATCATATTCTTATTATAATTTCACTTTGTCTCAGTTGCTCAACTGACTAGGGAAGAATACACCAACTGCACCTCTGCAGAGGGGTAAGACACTCCTAATGAGTGTCCTGAATATGACACTAAACAATCTGATGGTGAGGTTCCAGTAATGCTGGAGCTTTAGGGAATGCAGAGTACTCCTTCATAGCCATCACTCGCTGGTGCACTCAGAGCTGGAGTGGTAGTGCCTGATAGGGTCCAATCTATGGATCAAATACAATTAACATTTGGTTTCAAGAGTTAACTCTTTTTGGATTTAAACTGCGTATTTATGCTAAATTGAATTATCTGAAATAAAACTGTTTTACATTTAACTCTGTGTATTGCCTAGTCAGCTGGGGCTGTAGAATACACTGACTGCATCTCTGCAGAGGGTTAAAACACCTCCCCACAACAAGTGCCCTGGATATGACACTAAACAATCAGATGGTGAGGTTGCAATGATGCTGGAACTCTGAGGAATGCAGAGCATCCCTTTATTGCCATCTCTCCCATGGTGGGGCCCTATCTATGGGTTAAATAGAACTAAACTGCATACTTATAATAAACTGAATTGTTTGAAATAGAATTGTTTTTGACACTGAAACTGTACTTACAGTTGACTGAATTGTTCAAATTGAATTGTTTTGACATTTAACTGTGTGTAAACAAAAACTATACTTATACTAAACTGAATTTCTTGAATAAGAACTGTTTGACTAAATTAAACAGCTTGAAATAGAAATGTTTTTGACAATTGAACTGTGTACTTATGCTAAACTGAATTGTTTGAAATAGAATTGTTTATTTTTATAAAAATGAATATAGCATTAGATAAACTACAAAGGTTGATATGCCATGAAACCCAAACAACCAAACAACTATCACTGTTGCTCAGTTATATCATTATCACTTGAGCATAAATCTGCAAGGTCATCTGTGATGACTGAATATTTTCAGGTGGTATAATATGAATTTCTGGCTGAACAGAATAAAAGTCACTTTGATAGGAAGTATGAAAATATTTTTTAACCTCATATTCATGTTTTTCACATACTGAAAGTCCACAAGTATGGAAAAAGGACTCGACATATTTGCAAAAGATGAACAAACAAGAAATATTATTTTCAAAGAGGCTCAAAGAATCAAATCAAAGTATATCTTTACATTTAAAATTTTTTTCTTGTGTATTTATGTCATATTTCTATTTCTGTATTGATAGAATCTTGCTAAAATATACATCAGAATTATTTTATCAAAATATTTTGCCTCTTATCTTTTTCTCTCGAGCAATGTCAGGTAAATCTGCTAGTTCTATTGTTAATTTCATTCTATCTTATCATTGTGGCTGTTTATTACAACATGCTGGGTAGATAAACTTTTCATTAAAACAATCATTTTAGTACAAGTTTTTTTTTCCATTTTATTGTTGTCACTTTTTATTACAACACTCTGGGTAAATGAACTCTTTATTATTATCACCCAGTCTGCTCGGACTGTAGAATACACCAACTGCACTTCTGCTGAGGGATAAGACTCCCCCAACAAGTGTCATGGATATGACACTAAACAATCTAATCGTGAGGTTCCAGTAATGCAGGTGCTTTAGGGAATGTGGAGTACCCTTCATTGCTATCGCTCCCTGGTTCACTCTGGCCTGGAGTGGTAACACCTGACTGGATCTTATCTATTGGTCAAATAGAACTGTGTGACATTTAAATTGAGTACTTGGACATTTAAACTGAGTGCAAACAAATGACTTATGCTAAACTGAATTGCTTGAAATAGAACTGTTTGGTACTTTAACTGTGTATAAACAATTGACTGATGTTTAATTGAATTGTTACTGTTGCATAGCAATTCTTGGAACCATTTAAGTTAGACTTATGCTAAACTGAATTGTTTGAAATGGAACTGTTTGATTGTCTAAGTGTGTAAGAAAATTACTGATGTTTGAATTGTTAGAGTTAAATAGCAATGCTTGTAAATAGAATTATTCATATAATGTTGAAATAAGTGAAACTATTTAACTGTACGCAAAAAAAAATGAGCTCAGGCTCGTTTAAAAAAGTTATCTACAAAATGTATTTAGAAATCATATTTTCAACATATATGGATCAGAAAAGATTTGGCTTTAAATAACTAACAATGGTTGAGATACCATAAAACCTAACCAAATCTTTATCATTACAATTATTTTACCTCCAGTTTCACTTTTTTTATGATTCCTTTTTGTCTCAAAACTCTGAGTTGTAAACTCTTTAATGTTTATTCTAATGGTTAATGAGTATATCAAGCAAGAGTGTGCAGATAAAAAAACTTTAAGATGATGAGGTATAAATGGAATGAAATAATAGCTCATTCTATCTTATCTCATGGCAGACTGTGTAACCACGTAGGTGAGTGTCCATTCAAGTATGTAAGCTGTCCTATAATTAATTGCCAAGTTACATTTAAGCTGTGAAACCAGTTTTCAATATATTCAAAATAGCTGGACAGTGTATGACTGTAAAATTACATCAATACAGATGCAAGTACACATACACCTTCGACACTGATATATGTGCAAATATATACATGAGTGTATCTGTGTGTGTGTATATATATATATATATATATATATATGCATGTTGCTACCAGTTCTAAACAAATACTAAAGAATAAATTGGTTATTAATCAAAAGGGAATTATAGATAGCTGTAAGGTTCCCTCAAGGCCCCACAACTGGTGTTATGATATTCAAAATGGCTGGATTGTATATATATATATATGTGTGTGTGTGTGTGTGTGTGTGTGTGTGTGCGTGTGTGTGTGTGTGTGTTGTTGTTGTTGTGTGTAGAATATGTGCATATGTGTGTGCATATATACATATATATATATTTGTAAAAATACATCAACACAAACATATATATATACATATATATATATATTAGTTTTAAACAACATTCAGGAATTAATTGTTTATTAATCAAAAGTAAATTGCAATAAAGTTTCCTTAAACACCACAGTGTTGAGATATTCAAAATGCCTGTAATATATATATATATATATATATATATATATATATAAACTTAAAAAAGTACATCCATTGAGACATGTGTTCCCACACACACACACACACGCACACACACATATATATATATATATATATATATATATATATGCGTACATGTATATATTGCTTTTAAATGACACTCAAGAATAAATTGCTTATTAATCAAAAGCAAATTGCTGATAGCATACTGGACAAACAACTTCAGAAGAGAATTCTTTGATTTATAATATTACTTGGCATTTCTTGACAGTTCCTGAATCCAGAATGCCAGCCAAGGTAAGGAATGAGAGTGGAATGGAAAGGGTGGGCAGGTAGAGACATATAGATTAGAAATTCCATGCAAATGTCAATCTCTTGAATATTCAAACAGAACAAATTTTTTAAAAGAATATCCTGTGGCTTTGATGGTAAATGATTAAATACTATATGTGCCTTAACAAGCTGCAACCAACAGGAAGGACATATTGTATATAAAAGCTAATCTTAATTAATTAGGATAGAATTAACTCCCAACAATAAACACATATGTAATTAATATTTGATTACCTGACAAGGAAATAAATTGATTTTTCTTATTATTTCAATGTTTATTCACATCATCCTCATAACAATACATGTCAGCAATAATTTACTTAGTTTATTTGTTCAGTTAACTGCCACTAATATAAAGAGATTAGAGGAAATGATCACATATTCATATCAATACATGCCTAGGTCAAAATCAGCATTGTTCTTCAGAGTGCTGCAATTTTATTTTCTATCAACATATATATTGTGACTGTCACTTTGTTACAGAAGAAGGTCATCTCTTCAGGCTTACAAAAGATATCCATGGGTATACATGTAACTCCTCAAGCCAACTTTACCCTGCCACATATGTGACTAACAAAACACCTGTCTTTGACATTGATATTAAGCAAGTGCACTCTCATATTGCTTCTCAGACCAGCTGCACACACACACACACACACACACACACACACACACACACACACACACACACACACACACATATATATATATATATATATATATATATATATATATATATATACTAGATGACCTGAAAATCTCTAGGATTCCTGTTGTAAAAAAGGTCTATGATTTATATGAATACCTCTATTTAGGAGGAAGCGAAAAAGTCTAATTAGTATTTCCTAGTTATCTGTGTCATATTGAGAATTTTAGGATTAAAAGATAATGTTCAGTGTGAATGTAGGCCCTGAAAAAATTATCATTCGGTCGCAAATTGAACTGGAAATGCATTATTCTCTAAATTTGGGTGTATTTTTCTCTCTCGTATATAAGAATATATATATATATATATATATATATATATATATATATATATATATATAATGTAGTTTGCTGTATTCATAAATAAAGAGTGCTCATTATTGGTGATAATGTATTTGTAGATCTAAGTGAGAATAGCAGAGTCACAGAGTCACAGAGTCAATGGTGTTTTTTGACAATATCATCATCAGACCACAGACAAGAAATTGACAGTCACCAAACACTATTCATTCTGTGTCTGTACTATTCTACCCCCTCATGCTCACACACATGCATATATATACATATATATATATGTTTAATCACATTGTTCTTCAGAGTGTTTTTAAAAAATACAATTTTCTTATTGACCATTCAAACTATTTTAACTTCTTTGTTGTCTGGTACATAATAGTTTTTGACAGCCAAATCTGTGAAAATAGCTTTATAACAGTTTTTTTTTGGATGAGGCAGTTCAAGATTTTGACACATAATCAAGGCAGTTAACAAAGATGGCCAGTCTGAGCTTTTTTCAGTCTTGTACATTATCTGGCAATTTTGTATCAACAAATTAATATATATTAATAAAGATAAGTGGAGACCAATGCAAACAAAAAGGTAAATATAATTTAGACAAGAATAAACTCTTGAACAACATCACTCAGTATTCAGCAATAAGTACAGCTTATTTTGAAAACATTACCTGGTGCTCCTCAACAGTTACCTTGGTTTTTTATATATATATATACACAAATTATATCAAAAAAGGATTGAGACTGAGTGATTGATTGACTGACTGATTTTCACCAATCCTGAGTTATTCTATGCCTAGATGTTAGGAAATTAATCATTAAATATTATCATTAATCTATTAATTATTTTTGATATATTTATTATCTATTATTATTATCAATTTATATTTTCTGTGTTGTTGTTTCTTATGTACTTTTTTACACTTAGTCATATGATATTTCATATTCCAATCTGATTCAAATAATTTGCACTCTGTTGTGTGGTTTCAAGTAATCCTATCTGATTATAATAATAATATGGTTTCAGGTAATTATTTCTATTCAAAAATCGTCATTTTTTGCACACATTTACACAACATCAAAAATAATCCTTTGTAAATAATTTTAGCTTCAAGTAATAATTCTTAATATAAATACTTGAGTAGGGTGTTCACCAATGGTCTGGGAGACCGGGGTTCAATCCCAGGTTGAATCATGCCAAAGACTCAAAAAATGGTATGAGGTGCCTTCAATAAGTTTCCAGACGTTTTTTGTACAGGCATTTAAAATTATTGTAGACTCTTGAAAATTCACTATGTTATTGTTATACATCTTATAAGATGACTGACCAATTTTTATGAGTTCAGCTTCAAATGAACAGCTATTGCAGGAATTGGAATACACTCTACTAAAGCCTGATTGTCAAAGCTGGTCAATTTCAAAAATGCAATCTGGACGTGAGGACACTTTAAAAGAACGATGTGCAATAAAATTGTGTTTTAAACTTGGAAAAAATGCCACAGAAACGTATGGAATGCTTTAGACTGCTTTTCGACCATCTTGCATGAATCGAAAAGGAAGGCAGGGAGTCTGTGATGAGAAGTGTGGGAGGAGAAAGGAAGTCAGAACACCAGAGTTGATTGGACAAATAAAGAATTTCATGGATAAGGACCGTCATGTGTCTATAGAGACAATAAGTGCACAGTTTGATGTCAGTGTGGGAACTGTACACACAACTATTCGCGACGAACAGAAGATGCAGAAGATTTGCACGAAGTTTGTCCCAACAGTGCTCAGAGAAGATCAGAAAGAAAGATATTGTCATGACAGCAGGGAGATAGTTGAGCTGATCAATTCAGATCCCACAGTTCTTGATGCTCTGGTGACCTGTGATGAAAGCTGGATCTACTGCTATGACCCAGAGACCAAGAGACAGAGTTCCCAGTGGAAGCATGCTGGCTCTCCCAGACCCAAGAAGGCCAGACAGAACAAATCCACCCACAAACTTTTGATGATCCCTTTTTTTGACAGTACTGGCATGATCTACATGTACTAGGTTCCCACTGGACAGAAAGTCAACAAGGAATACTATGTTGAGATTTTAAGGGAGTTCAGGAAGAGATTCTGTCGGAGGAAGCCAGCACTATTCAAATCAGGTCAGTGGCATTACGACCATGACAATGCACAAGTCCACAACTCCATCCTTGTCAAAGACTATTTGACCAAGATGGGCATCAAGACAGTTTCTCAGCCTCCCTATAGTCCAGACTTTGCTCCCTGTGACTTTTGGTTATTCCCTAAGCTCAAGGAAAAACTTAGAGGCTGTTGTTATAAGACAATTGAGGAGATGAAGGAGGCTGTGACAAAGGTTATTGTCATGCTCACACAAGAGGACTTTCATGGGGCCTTCCAGAAGTTGTTGGAACAGTACAACAAGTGCATTGCAGCTGGAGGAGATTCCTTCGAAGGGGACTAGAGTTTCATGTGTGTACTATCAATAAAAGTGCCCATACAAAAAAAGTCTGGAAACATTTAATGAGCCTTGTACTTGATGCCACCTTGCTTAGCACTCAGCACTATAAGGTGAGGATCAAGGGTAAAGTGGAGCAATCCTGGCATCCCTAACCCTTTGGCCAATCAGCTCTGGTGTATTAACTTCCTTACTCCTCCCACACATCTCGACTGATGCTTGATTCATGCAAGATTGTCCAAAAGCAGTCTGACACATTCCATATGTTTCTGTGGCATTTTTTCCAAGTTTAAAACAGAATTTTATTGCATATCATTCTTCTAGGTTTTAGTAGGGTGTATTCCAATTCCTGCTGTAGCTGTTCATTTGAAGCTGAAATCATAAAAATTGGTCAGTCATCTTATAAGATGTATAACAATAACATAGTGAATTTTCAAGAGTCTACAACAATTTTAAATGTTGAGTTGTTGACAGTTTTCCAGTGAGGCATAAAATGAAATTTGTATGTTAGATTTTTTTTTCCTATCTAGAAGGAAGAAATCTAAATATTGCCAGCAGCCATGTTTATCTGTTATGTTGAATGAAAACTAAAACACCAAATGATCTAAAATGTTTGGAACTGGAAAGAGATAACCTTAGAAATATCTTTGGATTAAAAACCAAATAAAGAATTTGAGTTATAACAAACTGGATTCTTGTACAACAGGCTTTATTCATTCACTAATAGTGGCATCAGTTGTTTTTATAAGTCGAAAATTCATTTACATTGGTTGACTGAAAACCTTTCAAACTCCCTGAAAGAAAAAGAAGCTCTAATGAAAGAGAGACAGCACAAGAACAGTAGAAAGAAAAAAGAAGAGAGCAAAGAAAGAAAGAAAACATGTAAAAAAGGAAAGTGAAGAGAAAATGTAGCAAGGAAAGAGAAACTGAAAATGAAAGAAAGAACACTAAGTAATACAGAGAAGGGATAAGACTGAAGTACATAATGTTATAAAGAGAGATGAAAAAAGAAGAAAGTGAAAGGACAAAAAGGAGAAAGAACAAGAGAGAGAGAGAGAGAGAGAGAGAGAGAGAGAGAGAGAGAAAGTACTGAGGTTTATATAATGACTCTCTCTCTCTCTCTCTCTCTCTCTCTCTCTCTCTTTCTCATTTTTGCTTTAATTGGCATTGAGTTATGCTTTATATTACCATCACAATAGAATTTCTCAGTATTCTGTATTAATTCTAGATTCCATAACCAATACATTATAAATATATATATATATATATATATATATAGTAATACTTTAAAAGAAAGTAGCTTTTTAGTCACTTTTTGTCCTTCATTAAAAGAAAATCAAACATAGTAATCTTATTCTTTTATCAATAACTCATTACTGAAAACATGTACACACACACACAAGTTGCCTTGTCTCGTGTCATACCCAGTACAACTCTTTTTTTGGGGATGGTTTGTGGGGAGGTCTTACTCCTCTGCAAAAGATACACTCAGCATATTCTAAGCCAACAGTGTAGTATTGAAACTGAAGATATAATTATTAACATAGAAATGAACAATAAATCAAATATTAACTTTCTTCCAAATAGTTTCCATGGCATTCAACACACTTACATTAACATAGCGTCTTCATTTACCCTTGAGGTAAATTTTCCATTTAGGAAAGCAAAAAAGTCACACAGAGCTTAGTTAGGTGAGTACAGTGGGTGCTGCTAATACATGCTTCCGTTTCAACAAAAACTATATGCAGATTGCTGATCAAAAAGTATCGAGAGTTGTAAAGACAAAGTCAACATATCAAGACAGCTCTTGAGACATCTAGACATTATCACTTTATTATACAAGCTGCTCAGTTATGCATGAGCACCTTCATTTAAATTTTAGATTTTAAAATTTTAAATCTTAAACCTTTGTCAGAATGCTTTTGGATCAACCTTTGTATTTTATACTGTAAATATTTGTTTTTTCACATAATCTCCTTTATCAGAACACTTAATTCAATGTCAAATATTTATCACATTGATAAAACAATATACAGTGAAGAATTCAGATCAAAATTCAGCTAATAATCAGCTGTCCAGCAGTGGACTTATCTATCCACCCTTGTACTTGTCCAATAAATCTTGTCATTAATACTCCAGGTTATATTGTTATTACTTAAAAATAGAGATATAAAGTTGAAGGCAAACAAGACTATTACTCGTTAAACACAAACATTAAAAGTCTTAAGCTCAGAACTGAGTCAGCCATCCTGAATTCACTCCTACAGTAATCAAGAATAAAAAAAAGGTTGCTACTAGTTACTACAGAGTATGGATATGTTGTTAGGGTAGGCAAGGTAGGTAGTGCCTACCCTGGCTAAAATTATAATACTAGAATGAGTCAAAAGTTTTGCAATATTTTGGTAAAATGAGGCACAATTTGGTAGATCTTGATGCTTTTGCTAAGGTTATGAAATCTATGGACTACACTGGACTGTGAGATTTAAAAATCCCCTGATACTCTCTGACTGCTGTTTGCCAGATTTGCCTCTATGGCTTGGAGCACTGCCTCATAATCAATGGTTTTAAGACTAGCAGAACTTGCCTTATTGCTTAGGTTCTTGCAACCATAAAAATTTCTAGAAACTATCTGCTTATTGTACTGTGATCAAATATGCTTTCACAAATGGTTTTGGTTGTTTTCATAGCATTATGACCTCATTTGAATTTGTATTGCATCAGTTTCTGGATTAGATTATGCTGCACATCACTGTACAGCTTTCAAATCAATCCCACAAGGAGTGAAGCAATGTGCAACATCTCAGAGTACTGACTACCACCATACTACCAATCAAAATGGGTACCTTTCGTAGCTTGAACTACTTTCAACATGTGATATATTCACTACAAAATTACCCAAGAAATAGATTTTTTTTATGTTTAAATGAAAGATCAGTTATTATTTGCAAAATAACCAAATATTTGCATCTTTGATAGGCATAATTCTCTCATGCTTTTAACCTCAGTACATCTATCGATATACATATATATATATATATATAGGAATCAAGTGTCCAATATGTCTTGCCACACTAAAGAGCTGTGATACAACAAAACAGTCTGTGGATGACAATATATATGCTCCCCAATGGGGGTTGAGGACTCTGGTGAAGGAATTAAAGGCTGCCACTCGCATAAAGCAAAGCTCTTTGAATGAATTGAGCACTCTGGTATCTGATAAGACAAAATGTAAATGAACAAAAGCCATGACATTATGTCTTATAATTCCTGAGCTGACGTGTGTCACCTGTGGCTGAGTGGTAAGATAATGTAAAGTTGGGCGGGTTTCGATCACGGCTGGAAGTGTCCTGTGTGTCTAGTCACTCTGAAGAGTTGTGATACAATGAAACAGTCTGCCTGTGGATGACAATATATATATATATATATATATGTATTATATGGTGGTGCTTGTGAACCTGGAGTTCATGCTTTATGCATTCATCAAACAGGGTAAAAGGTTTAAAAAAAGGGATTAATAAGGTTTTTTTTTTGCTTAGCTGGTGTTGAAAGGGGAATCTTATTTGTGTGTATGTGTGCCTAAATTTGTATGCTTTTGAATGTTAATGTATTTGTGTAGGTGTTGTCACTCATGCATACATATATACATAAATCAGCACATATAATGGCATGCATCTTTACATATATACGCATGTGTATATATGTAAAAATGCATGCTATTATATGCAGATATATGTATTTATTTATGCATGAGTGACAGCACATACACAAACACTCTAACATACAAATGCACACAAACTCAGGCACACATACACACAAATAAGATCCCCTTCCAACACCAGCAACACCAAAAAATTAACCATATTAATCATTTTTTTAAACCTTCCACTCTGTCTTATGAATGCATAAAGCATGAAAACCCAGCATCACAGATATGACCATGTAATATAACCATTGTCGAGGGCGACCAGAAGGCCCCCTTTCAGTAGCTACTATACCAAGGTGTAGAGGAGGGCGCTACTCCTTTCCCTGGATGGCTCCACTTTACCCTTGATATGTACCTTATATTGCTGAGTGTTAAGCAAGGAGGTATCAAGTACCATTTTTAAAGTCTTTAGTATGACTCGACCTGGGATTGAACCCAGGTCTCTCAGACCATTTACTAATATACCATATCATTTAAGTTTATGAATATACTTAAAAAAAGAAAATTTCAAATAGAGTGCTCAATTCATGGCTAATTAATATACATAAACATATATAAAAAAAACAAAACATGCAGAGCAAAATATATAATCAAAAACAAGAAAATTAATAGATATACTCCATTATAAATCCATTTCACCAGCCTATTAACTCAGTCTTCAGATGGATTTGAACAGAAATTTCAAATATATACTGATATATATATATTCCTATATGTATAAAAGCTCTATCATTGATACTGAGCACTATTTAATAATGCTGCAAAATTCGGTCTACCATTAACTCATTAACCATTACAATATATATATATATATATATATATTGCACTTCCTACATAATGGACTCACCCTCCTCCATAAATACACGTCAATGAGAGTGTTAGACAGAGTTTACCAAATCCCTGTGACACAATCACATGTAATACCATCTTCGTAGTGGATGGATAGTCACTACCCCACTGGACTCTTAGCTTCCTATCGACTAACTTCTGTTTAACCTGGTTCACTTGTATCTTGTTTCTGTTACTTGAATATATATGTTTTTCTATAAAATTTTTTGTGTTCCCCATGTCTTTCTTTTGTCAACATCACAACAATATATATATATATATATATTAGAGATACTTGTGGCATGCAAACATCATCATAGTGTCACGTGATATCCCGCGGAGATGATAGAGGTAAGATTAATACTATCCTCCCGTTGGAATGAACAGTGGAAACCCGTCAAAAAGTGACTGTTAAGAGAGAATGTGGGTCACAGAGGGGGTATCAACAGGTGTTGGTACTTAGTAACCTCAGGTCGCCGGACACCGGAAGGGGAGGGAGAGAGAAGCCAAATGATTGGCTGGGACCCCAAAACGGAAGTGGGGACTCCCTCCCCTCAGCGGAAGTAAATAATAAGAAAGTTAGTTTTTGAGCAGGGTTCGTAGCGGGCAGACAAACCATAGCCAGTATTCCGGGTTGAAGACAAAAGAATACCTGAGACACGAAGGACCCCAGGTTCTTCAAGCCAGTGTAAAAAAATAGAATAAAGTCTATTAGCCCGTGAAAGAAGAAAGATTCTCCAGTGGAACCCCGTCGAAAAATAAGATAAGTAACTTTGGGACGTTTCTCCTTTATACCCAAATTTTGTATACCACTCTCTCTCTCTCTCTCCACTTGAAGAAAAACAAAAGTCAAGAAAAGACATTTATATTCGTGGACTGTCCAATTATTATATGTTTTGACACTTTGAAAGTGTATATAACTGTAGTAAAGGAATTCATGTATTTTTATGTTACCACGTGGTCTATGTTGTTACTTCATGCTTCCCTTTCAGCTTCTATTTGCCTTATGTTATCTTGCTTAGAATTGTCCTCTTAATTCCTTAACAATATCACATGGGAAACCGGAGTTGCCGACTACTACAAATTAATATTATTACGACTAAAACCTATAGGTCCATATTCTTCCGTTATCTTGAGGAAGGAAGTGAAAGCGGCCTGGTGGGTGTGTGGATAGTGTGAAATTTGGAACCCCTTGCCAGCGGCGGTCAGTCTGGCCCTAAATTGGTCCCTCACATAATATGCCAGTTCTTATATGCCTGAGAGAAAAACTCTGAACGAGGACTTATTCGGTAGGGGATCAAGTGCCAACCCGCCCCGTCTTCACATGTGCGAAAATAAAAGTCCCGTTTTGGGATTTTAGTCAATTTGCCGTCACAATAGGAAATGGACTCAGGCACCTGATTTCAAATCCAGAATGAGGCTGTTTTCATTTCACATTCTTCTTCCAGCTATGGCTTCATAGTAAGGTAATTTGTCTTGGTATAACAACTTGTCTAAGAGAAGGAAAATTCTGAATTCAAACCTGTTGGAGACCTGGAGAAGAATAGTTTCCACCTATTTGCAGTAGGGTTAAAAGTGTGAATGTGAGTTTAATGTATACATATATATATATATATATATAAGCTTTTGTAAAAAAAACAAAAAACATCTTTCTCTCTCCAGAGTTCATTTCTTTTGAAGATATTTGAAAATGTTTTCTTTTTGCATTAAGGCTTTTGATGATAATTTATTCTATAAAGGATAGTCAACTGCCTTTCCTAAATAACGATCCACAGAATATATTTTCTATATCATTATTCCTAATCATTTGCATCTACTGTTAATCTGTTAAACAAAGTGAGAAACTCACAGCACACACATACACACACACTCACACACATTGAGATGCACTCACATGCACATGGATTCAGGTAAATATATTCATGCTAGCATCAATGTTCACACACACAAACTATTTTCATATAGTCCCACAAACATACACATTCATAAAGACATGTGCACAAACATACACATACACACATGCAGACTGGGCAGAGTGAGATCTTTAGCCTTGGTATGGTAATCAGTCAAAGGGAAAGGTAAAACAGATGTACTCAGCTTAAAAATTGACCTTGTGTCACATCCTACTCATGATGGAGGAAATGAGTAGATATATACACACACACACACACTCATATACACATGTATGTATGCATACATCAAAGCACACATGTCCCACATTCACACATATACAAACTATTCCTATGTAGTCACATACACATGTATTTAACCAACCTTTCTGCCATGAGCAAGATATGACACAAGGTCAATTTTTAATCAAAGTAAAGCTGGTTTGAATATAGAGTTTTCCTTCTCCTTGATGACTGGTACTATTTACCAACCCCTCCGCTCGGGCAGGATATGACACAAGGTCAATTTTTAAGCAGAGTTTAACAGGTTTGAATTCAGAGTTTTCCTTCTCCTAGACTAGTTGCCTCACCAAGGCTGAAGAACCTAGTCCGTCCTACTATTTACCCATAGCTGGAGGGAGAATAAGGGGGTTCATACCTTTCCCAAGGGTATTTGCCCGAAAGTGAACGTAATAGCGCGACTGGAGTACGAACTCGCGTACTACGATTCCGCAGTTCATCGCTTTAACCATTACACCACGAGGACACCCAAATGATGTGTGATGACTGGTTGACTTAGTAAGGTTAAAGAACTCAATATACCCAACTATTTATCTATAACTGGGAGAAGAAGAGATGGATTCATGCTTTTTTAAAAACCATGAAATGAAATGCAAACAGTCTCATCCAGGGTTTGAACTCATGTCACGGATTTCGTTTCCTCTGACAATAACTGTTATAGTAAGCATGCCTCCTAAAATTGATAAAACGTTTTAACAAATTTGACTTGAATTCTGAGTTTTTGTTGTCCTTGACTGGTTACCTGAACAAGGATAATGAATCCAGTCTGCCCGACTATTTACCCATAGATGGGGGAAGAACGATGGATTCATGCCTTTCTTAAGGGCATTAGTGAACCACAGTCTCCTCCAGGAGTTAAACTAAGCATATCTCCTAATACACATGTATGCACATGCACAAGCATATACATAATTACTCACATATGTGCATACACACATATACATATTCAACCACACACACACACACACACACAAATAGAAACACACATACATATATAATTGAATTGATCATATAACCCTCTTTGCATAGTTTTACATAAATAAACAGAAATGAAAACTGAACTTTGTTTTGGGAACCATAGCCAAAATACTTCACTTTGTAGTTCAATACCAAGTCAGAGCAGCAGAGCGTTAAATTTCTCACTGTCACCATCCTCCCCACTACCCTTATTGCCCAGTCAAAATTTCACCTCCTGATGAGACTACTGACCAAGCTCTGCAACTTACAAGCAGACAAGATAATAAATGATGACCCTTACTCTCATCTATCTTGGCCAACCTGCCTAGTAAAAATCATTTAGGTAAAGGGAAGAACAAAAAAAAAAAAAAAAAAATCAAAGAACAAACCTTAATATAAAACATTTGAACAGGCTGAACCACCTGCCTAGCCCAGATATGTCCTTTTCTTTCTTGCTTTTTATTTGCGTGTCCAGACAAGCTGGTATCTGAAGCAAAGCAAGCAAACACACAGTTCCATTTGGGGCAGAGTGTGTACACTACAATTGTAGCTGGTGAACCTGGTCACCATCCCCACAGAAAGGTGTCAACAAACCCACATGATAAGGAGCCCCTACAAAGGATAGATAGCAAGAGGTCCTTGGATGTCAATATATATATATGTACCGGTAAGATGTTAAAATATAACTATAAACCAAATTGGGAGATATATAAGAAAACTGAATGCTGTTAGTACTATGACTGATTTGAGATATTTCTATAAGTTGTATACTAGTTCATTGATTAGTAAAGAGGATATCAGATTCATAATTAGCTTATTACATTTTTTTACAATAATAAGACTACTATATACTACTTATAGATATTTTTAAGTATGAAAATAATATATGTATGAAAAGCATTTTTATTTTTGAAACAACTAAGAATACATGTGAAAACTCTGAACATCTCTTGTATGTGTTTTAAGCTGATGCAATGCTCTAAATATGATGATTGTTGCTCTTCTGAAATTTTACCAGTGATGGTACTTGGGTTCTTTTCTACCTTATATTTTAAAGTTTCATAATCAACATTACTCCCTGGTTCACACTAATCTGGAATGGTAGTACCTGTTAGAATCCCATCTACAGGTCAAATAGATCTGTTTGAAAATGATTACTTTTTGATAGGCATACTATTTAACGGTAAATTATTTTTATGAAGAATTGTAACTTGAAGCAATGATTGTTTACAAAGGATTATTATCAGCAACTTAAAACCAAATCACAGCAGGTAAATAAATGACTATTACTAAATAGAAATAATTACTAGAAACCATATAATTATTAGTATTAGAGAGGAATACTTTATAACTGTGTATCAAAAACTCTTAACAAAACAATACGAAAAACATAAATATAAATGTATAAAGAATGTAATTCCCAAACCTCTTGGCATAAAATAACTCTAGTCAGGTTGACATGCTCTAACAATCAATCAATCATAATTTACAACTGATGTTAATTGATTTCTGGGCTTTATTTCGAGAAACAAGTTCTCTTCCTTGAAATACTTAAATTAGTTTTAGTAATATTATTTCATTTCTTTCCATTTTCCAAACTTTGCTAACAGATTCTGTGGCTTAAAGGCCTGGTTTAAAATAATGTCTCAAAACTACTAGAAACCTGATACTTGTATCCAGTATTATTACATATGAAAAAAATGTACTGCTTAAGAGAATTGATGATGAAATGATATCTTGTCATAAACAGAGTGATGCAAAAGTCACTTACCATTTAAAAAAATATGGAACTGTCTTAAAATCCATTGTCTATTTTATTTGAAGGATATTATTTTCCACAATTAGTTCAAAGTAATTTCCAAGAGTTAAAATAAATATAATTAAAAGAAGAATTTCTTTCCTATCTTCAATTAAAAATAATTGTTTTATTTTTAAAAAGCTATCTTTTGTGCCACCTTAGATCACTAAAAAATTTTGTTATATTAGTTTATTTAAGCATACACACACACACATATATATATATATACATATATATATATATATATATATATATATATATATATATATATACATTCATGCATATATATATATATATATATATATATATATATACATACATACAAACACACACACACACATATATATATATATATATGTAAAAATTAAAAGATAAAGTTGGTGACTGTAGCTTGAGGGTGACTCAAAGCATCCCTTTTATATATATATATATATATATATATATATATATATATATATATATATATATATATATGAAACACTTTTTCTTTTCCAGGGATTGGCTTTTCGATAACTGAAAAGGAAAAGGTCACAATACATTAAAAATAGAATTTGAAGTTATTTCTACCCATGTTAAAATATGAGATCATTTGAACAATAATTGGTCAAGTTATTAGATTAAAAAATGATATCAATTTTTCTGAAACACCCTATCTTAAACACCATAAATATATGATGAGGATAATAACAATATAGTAAAGACCTGATCTTAAGATATATACACAAAATAAGCTTTAGAGTAAACAAAGAAAATGCTTTTGATACACTTTAATATTATACAAGTACTACAAAAGATCACTTAAGCTGTGTTACCATGAAATTTATTCATTTGCTTGAAGCTTACTTATTTATAGCAATTTAAATCTGTTAATATATTTGTACCAGCATAATGGTGATATTGTGCTTTTAGATATCACTCTGGTTTAATGTTAAGATTCTTCTATGACTGTTTTGATGTGAACTGTACTTTTATGATTTCTTACTACATGTATTAATGTTTGAAGTCAATTATGTTGTGTCAAAAATACAATCTTATAAGGGAACAACATATCTTTACATTGCAATGCATCTTAAAATCGATAAGGATGTCAACCCTATTTAGACGTATTCAAAACGAAACCAAAGTTTTTTCTTCAAAAAACAAATATATGGCTTTACCTACCACTTAATAAGACTATCCTCTTTCAAAACGTTACTTCTGTTGTTATTATTTACTAAAATTTGCTTGGTCATGTATTAGATTGCTTACAATACCTATTGACAACTTATATGCCATATGTGTATCTATTATATATATATATATATATATATATATATATATATATATATATATATATAAAATAGTGACACCATAAGTAAGATCTCTATTAGGTTATAACCAATCATATCCCTTATTAAAAATATCATTTACACACAAAACATGCATTGATCCCAAGTCTGTGTCAACAAGAAATGCTTCAGTAATATTCCCAAGTACACTTAATGATTTTACCAACAGAAAGCAACTGCCAACATGATGTATGACTTAACAAGAGGAGGTACAAACTACTTTTTCTTTCTGCAGAAAGACTGGGAAAAGGCAAGATGTAATGGAGGTCTTATGTTGACAAATATGTGTGAAGATGCAGATTTTTGCAGATAATAATAAAAAAAATGAATGAATGAATGAATGATACACACACACACACACACACACACACACACACACACACACACACACACACACACACACACACACACACACACATATAAAGAGTGAGAGAGAATTAGTGAGAGAGAGAGAGACAATAGCGACAAGACAAATAGGAATATTTCTTTTTAGATTCTAATTTTTTAATTGTTTCAAGTAATTTTGACCTTTGGTCATAATCAGAAGAAAAGTTTTTATTGAAGAAAAGTTTTCTTTGAAGGTTTTTAAAATATTTCTTAAAAAGGTTGATATGCAACAAGAGAAGCAACTATGTATCTATCTACGAACTTAAAAGGTTTTATATCTATGTAAATAGCAAAATTTGTACTGATTTCTTTACTATAGATATTTACTAAGCTTTGCTTAATATCGGATTAGGCCATAGAAGTGTCACACCCAGTGAGGATTGAATTCACAACACAAACAAGTAGCTCCGCAAGACTAGCTTACTGATTTATATACAAAGGTGGACACTTTTGGTTTGATTTCACTCCTGGATCCTTCTGAATACTCTAGTTGATCTTAACAATTCTGTGATCTGTATAGTCTCAATTCTTCTTCTTATTTTCAATTCCTCCTAAGGCCATTCCAAGCACACCAACTACAATTGGAATTGGTATCACTGTTATCTTCATGATCCGCGTTTTCAGCTCTCTGGCAAGATCCAAGTATTTGTCTAACTTTTGGCTTTCTTTTATTTTCACTCTATAATTCACTGGAACACAATAATCCACTAGATGACTAATCCTTTTTCTTTTCTTGTTTATCAACATCTAATCTGGCTTTCTGATCAGGATTTTTATCTGAAAATCTCAGAGAATTTTATGTCTCATTTTCTTCAATAGGTTTGAGCATATACCATTTAATAGTATGGACACATTTTAATTTCTTGCATAATTCCTAGTGGATCACGTTTTCCACCCAGTCATGTCTAGTCTTATACTCCTTTAGGGCCAGTTCACCACATTCGCTTATTATGTGATTAACTGTTACATCTCTGTCTTGACATAACCAACACTTGCTATTCTGTTGCATCTTATTAATTTTTGTTTCAATATAATTGGTCCTTATGACATTATTTTGAACTGCTCACAAAAAAGATTTGGTTTCTCTCTTTAGGTTTCCCATCTCCCCAGTTTGTTGCTTAAAGTAGCCATAGTTTTTCTTCTCATATTGGTTTTCTAGATTTTATAGTTTTACTGTTTGATCTTCGGTTGATTGTTGCTGGCTGAAATAATTTATCTTTCTTTGTTCTTATTTGTGTATTCTTCAAGTCCTTAAATTGTTGCATCAATGCATTCATTAATATTGGCGAGTTCTCTTCCTCTTTCTTTTCTTAACACGTACAGTCTGTCTATGTCATCCCTGGAATTTAAAGCCTACTGCATTATCACCAAATTCATTCTTCTTTTGTCAATTTGTCTGAGTTCCTCTCTTGTAATTATTCAATTTTCAGATTTACTTTTAGTTTTTTACAATCCTTCACTGGGTCTTTATCCAAGACCTTGGGTGAGGGAAGATAGTAATTAGATGCCTACTATGTATTTATGTTTTTTGCTGTTTCTTTTGGGTTTTATTCTTCCTAAACATTGACAGTACTCTCCAAAGATAAGCAGTTTTGCAAAGTGAAATTTTTGAATTTCATATAGGCTGGGACAATCAGGTATCTTGTTAATGTATTTATCGGTCCCTTTCTTGATCATACTCAGGGCTCCCACAATTACTAGCAGAGTGATAGTCATAAGGTGCCACATTTTTTCTATTATCATTATTATTTTTATATTTCTGGTGAGCTTTTCACAGCAGCATTAGCTGGTGATCTTTTACTGGAGTCTGTCTCTTCAAGCCTCCAGGACTCTTCTCAAAGTTCTGGCCAATCTTAGTAATGCTACAGTTTGGATGATCTCGGCACATCCTCTGATTTCCAGCTCTTCAAGTCCTCTTACTAAGCCTTTAGGGCCTGTTACAAGCACACCAATAATAATTGGTATCACCGTCACTTTCATATTCCATAACTTTTTTAGTTCTCTGGCAAGGTCCAAGTACGAGTCTCTCTTTTATTTACTTTGATTAATTTTTATTATTCTTGTTATGATTGTTATTATTCAATTAAAGTCAATTTTCATTATAGATTGAATTTAATATCAAGTCATATACAATTTATAAAATTTATAGTATAATTATTTGGGCATAAATAGATAAGAGGAAATACACAAAAATTAACATTTAATAGTTATCTATTACTGGATAATTATGATTAAGATGAGAATATGTGCTGGCCACACATTTATTTTGACCAGATTTGACCATCCCTCCCCTTTCATTTCCAATTTTCTCAAAACCACTCCCCCTCCCTCATATTTCCCTCTTTCCCACAAAAATTAATCTACCTCTATCTGGTCAAATCTCTGATGAAACCTGATACACATGATAGTGCCTGACCTGCCTATGAACGTAAACAGATCGGATTACATTTCACCCTAGAGAAATAACATCCGGGCACAGCCAGAAATGATGAAGCCCTTTTTCGACTCTAACCGCCGTTACATCTAATAAGGGGAAAAATTAATATTTATCAACATTTGCAAAACACTTCTGCCAGAAATAATTCTATAAAAATGGAAGTAATACTTTTCGCTAGCCTATAACAGGCTAAAGAAATACTTATTTTCTGCGTCCATTTTTTGTAGAAGAACTTTCTATCCACATGGCACGACAGAAGTGGAGTTCCCTTTCTTCCATATAAAAAAAAAGGCTTCAGGCGGCGAAAATTCAGAGGTCTACGTGGATGCTCTCAGGGGCCACTTGGCTCCACGAGGCTCGGGTCCTACGTTATCGTGGTTGCACCCACCTCACCGCCACTTCTAGTGGCAGATTCAACCTTTTTTTTACGGTCCCTTTTAAGGGCTATGAGAGGTCACCTTCGGCGGGTCGGTGCATCTCTGGCAGTTATTAATGATCAGTTGAAATAGACGGCCTGGAGGCAAACACAAAGAGGACTCACTAAGACCAGCCGGTCTTAACCATCGCTCGGTTCCGCTCGTCCGTTTGGATGCGCAGCGCTAAAGGCAGGGGTTGGCCTTTAGCTACCGCTCCACCATCCGCGCAGTGCTAAGATAACGCCAATCTTAGCCTCGGCCTCCTAGCCTGTTCGTTCGACAGTGCAGAGCTTTGGCACAAAAGCCTTAGCCACCACCTCGATCCGTCTGCACAGCTTTGGCACAAAACAGCCTTAGCAACCGCTCCGACTCGTCCGCACAGCTATATGGCATGACAAAGCCATAGCTCCCGACAACGATATGCCCGCACACGCTATATGGCACAACAAAGCCATAGCTCTCATAAACGATACGCCCGCACAGCCATCTGGCATGACAAAGCCATAGCTACAGTAAACGATACACCCGCACTGCTATCTGGCACGACAAAGCCATAGCTACCGACCACGACGCTCCGGCAATGCAGTCCACATAACGACTTGCTGTTACGGACTACCCCAGCAACACAGCATCTAGTCCACATAACGACTCGCTGTTACGGACTACTCTAGCAATGCAGCATCTAGTCCACATAACGACTCGCTGTTACGGACTACACTGGCATTGCAGCATCTGGCTCACGTAACAACTCGCTGTTACGGGCTAGCAACCTGATCAACACACCCCCGGTTAACCCAACGTACTGTCAAAACCAGATATCAATCTACCGACCACGACGCTCCTACAATGCATTCAGTCCACGTAACGACTCGCTGTTACGGACTGCCCTAGCATTGCAACAACTAGCTCACGTAACGACTCGCTGTTACGACCTAGCAACTACGACTCGACCATACCAACGAAATGTCAAAACCGGGAGATCGATTTCTGCAACGACTCGACCAACCTCGGCTGCCTGCAACGACTCTCCAACTGTATCCAATGACCCAACCGATCTCAGTTTACCAGCATCAAACATCCAGCTGTATCTCCACAACTCGACCTACGCCAGCTACCCTCGTCGAACGTCCAGCTGTGAACATCTACAACGCAACCATACCAGCTAACGATGTAACCCATCCTAGCTGAAGACTACTTACAACCGCCACGGACATTTACATACACGTTTGTAATTCCGGCAATAAAATCATCACTTTTGTTGTATCTATTATCTCGCCTTTTTTGTCTTCCTCCATTGTCTTTGGCCACACACACGCGTAAAAACCCTTAAATTCATGTGCGTGGTCGACGCGCTTATCGGCTCTGCAACAATAGCTCCTAGGCTTGACCATCTACCAAGATGTTCACAGTCAAAACCATTAACCCCAACCACTATCACTCAAGCATATATCTATTTTCCTCCTTGTTCTTTCCTTGTCTGTCTCTTGTCTTTTGCCCCTTTCCCTCCCTTTATACCTTTTTTACATTTCACCATTATTTTATCTAGTTCCTCAAATGCTAAAAAAACTAAAAAAATTTTAGTCTGAAGAAGTTCTTCCTTGAATAAATAACAAAATATTACTGTTAAACCAGTTGTAAGTGTTTGATTTATCCACTTTATTTTTATCATCTCGTCAGATTCACCAAAATCTACCATCTTTCCATATATATATAATATATTTGTTTATAAAGATGATTATTTATGTTAGGAATGAAAGTATTTCTAATACATATATGTTCATAATAAATCTTTGATTAACAAAGAGAATATGTCATTGGTTCTATCAAAATCCTAATCTTTATTCATATAGTCAAACCAACAATAAAATATTTAAACGAGAATTGACTTGCATTACTTACTTAAAAGAAAATGAATACGAATGAGAAAAACATTGCTTTATTCTAACTAATATATATATATATATATATATATATATATGTACATATGTATATATAAATTTGTGTGTATATACATACACACACACATTTATATATATATATATATATATATATATATATATATTTGCCCAACCTATCTGCATTAGCAGGATACAACACAAGATCAGTTTTTAAGTGGTGTCTAACATGTTTGAATTCCGAGTTTTCCTTCTCCTAGACTGGTTGCTATACTGAGATTAAAGAATCTACTATTTATCCTGAGCTAGAGAGAGAATATATAAATTCATACCTTTCCTAAGGATATTAGCACTTTCTAAAATACAAACAGACTTGTCCAAAATTTGAACTTGAGTAGCTGTGTCCATTTCCTATGATGGTAACCATTACACCACCTAATCCCTATATATATATATATATATATATATGATCTGTCAGGAAAGTATCTTGTCATTTTGGAAATCTTCAGAATTTTAATGTAACTTGGTAACCAAACAGTGGTGACTTTACTGTGAATGCATTAACAGATACTCTTCTATGATTCATTGTGAGAGAGTTAGAAGATGTGGAGATTCCAAGGGTTGTCCATAAAGTATCCAGTTATTTTGGTCAGGCTTCTTTGTTTAATGGAATATCAACCTTCATGGGTTATTTAATGCTAAAATCATCCTTGTAGAAGAACAGTAGTAGTGCTATTTAACCCATAGTTGGAGTATAAGAGGTTTCATGCCTTCCCCAAAGGTATTAGTCTAAAAGTGATCATGATAGTGTGAATAGAATTTGAACTTGCTTACTATGATTTCACAGTCTAGCATGTTATCCACTATGCTATGGATACTTCCCCCACCAATCATTTTGAATACCTCAAATATTATGTAGGATATTTTGGGTAAAACAATATATCACTTTTAGGAGGATCACTTAGAGTAATAATTATAATCATAGGTAACAGAATTGGCAACCCAAGTTTAAATCCTGGATAAGATTGTTTGCATTTCCTTCATGCTAATGCCCTTTAGAAAAGCATGAATCCATCTCTTCTCCTCTGGGCTATGGGTAAATAGAAAGAGAGAATGGGTTCTTTTATCTTGGTAAGGCAACCAGTCAAGGAAAAAGAAAACTTTGAATTCAAACCAGCTCTACTCTGCATAAAATTGATCTTGCGTCACATCCTGTGCACAACAAAGGGGTTGCATAAATACTAGCATTATATCATTCTGTTCTGACTTTTCTTGCAAGCAGATAATCACCCCACAACAGAAGAAGCAAGTGGCTCATCGCTAAGAGGGTTAATGCCTCTCCAAAGATGGACATGAATTGTCTCTTCACTGAATGACAACATTTTAGTAATCTCTCAAGTTAATTCAGCAGTTTCAAGAATCCAAATCAAAGTCTCAACTGTATAAAGTTAATGTCAATAAACCTGCACTGAGTGACCTTACAGACTGTTGATGTAATGAGGAAACTAATGATCTTTACATTACATATCATTTTGAATGTACTTTTTACTTTAACAGTGCTGGATAACAATCTATAGCAAGTATGTATATTGAAATGTTTTGGTATAGAATTAAATAATTTTGCAATTGATATTAGGGTATTATATATTAATATTAAACAAATGGAAAGCTTGGTAACAGGGACAATATTGAGTTAAGTGCCCACTCATCATGGATCAATATTAGAATAAGTATACCCATGATATACCAACACTGATTGCAATGGAAGGGAAAGACAAGATAAACTTATTAGCACATACAAGAATATTTAAACTTTTATATACATAATACCAACCCAATAACATTACAAGGAAAGAATACACCAATGTCTTCTGTGGAGAATTATACACATATTACTCCATAAAGAAGCAGTCTATAAAAAAGATACAGAAAGGAAAAAGGTTCACATTATTAGGTAGGAACAATTAGATTACTTAATGGTAGCAATGAAAGGCTAATACAATAATCTTTGTCATTTTGCAAGTGATATGCTAAATGATTATTTTACTGGTGTTTCTTTCAAGATTTATTTTCATTATTTCTATTTTGAGCAAGTTACTAGTTGAAGAATGATGATCTGAGTATCGAAATAAAAAGCAACAAAAATTAAGACGAAGGAAATACTTATTAAAACTCAATAAAAATTAACAGTGCTTCGTCTAATAAATCTGAACACTATCATACTATAAAAATTGATTAGCTAGAAGACGAAAGTAAATTAGAACAGCTTGCTTTAAGGTAACCTATATTTGATTAACAAGAAATTTTTGTAAATATTTTATCTTTATTCTCTGTATTCCTCAAATACTGTGACTGGAAGCCATTTGTATTGCTTATTTATAAGTCTGTATACATACATTCAAGTTAACATCTAATATAAAATGCAGCCATGAATATAAGGAAGAGATAAAAAGAATTATAAAATACTGACTGAATGGATATAAAGAAAACTGTTCTTTTCCTTTGACAATGAAAAGTCAGAGTAAATATAATGTTAAACTAGAGCCTTAATGTTTGTTGAATAAAACTACAGCTTACAACAGGGTTTCTCAGTGGTCCATGTAGATCCCTGAAGGGTGAATAAAATTTTGGCAATAAAATCTTCTGAATAAAGTGTTTGTGAAATATGACAGATTGTTGAGCAGCATTTATTAATGAGGGATTAAAATACAACAACTCAGTTCTGAAACACAAAATGATCTAATATAACCCTTATCAGTTGAGGTTCTGTCAAAGATATTTGCTGGAATCCAGCTTGCAGTAATTTTAAACCCTTCTATTATTATCAGTAGAAGTGAATACCTTTCTTAATCCAATGTTACTTTAATCAGTGATCAAAGAGAATGATTCATACAATTCAGAGAATAAGCCAGAGCATGGATTGAAATTTTTTCAACAACATTATTCCAACAAACAAAATCTGATGAAAAAAAAGAAAATGTAGATCTATATCCCTGCCCTTGAGGTCATAATAATTACACAGATGCATATTTCTAATTCTCTTGGGAAGACATGGCCCTGGAGGTAACCGTGTCCTCTGTAAAGAGTATGGATGTAAGTTGTAAGACACATTCAGGTTAATTGGCCATGCAATTACCATGACTAGTTAATTTGGTGTCACTTGTGTGCGATATGGACTGATGGCTCAGTTGTAGAGTCTTGGCTTTGAAATCTGTGGTCGCTGGTTCAATCTCCTGAGGTGAAGATCATGGTATACACTGCTGATTAGACTTAATAAGGTCAAAACAGCTGTCCAGTGTTTCTGTATGTCAGGCATAAGTGTTTGCTGAATTTCTGGTCATGGTAATTCAATTCACAATATAATTCCTTTACTTAAAAAAGAAAATGTTGATCAAAATCTTACAACAATTAATAACAATTGTGGTAGTACCAATTTCAGGTCCATCTAAGTTAAATTGACTTGTTTGAAAATTATTTGTATTGAATAGGTATACATGAAACCATATAACTGTATACAAAATAAATGATTGTAATTAAATAGAACTATATTAACATTAGCAGATACTTCAAACTATATTACTGTGCAAAGGGATACTTCACATTTCTAAGAGTTCCAGAACTGAAGCCTCACCATCAGATGCAGTTTAGTGTCATACCCAGAACTCCCCTTTTTTGACTGGGTCTTACCTTTCTGCAAGGGATACAATTAGCATATTCTAAGCCCCACTGATTAAATGATATTCAAGTTGAGACAATAATTTTTAATTTTGTTCTTATACTTACAGGTTTACAATGAAGACCCATAGAAAAAGAGGAAATTTTGATTTTCTTGAACAGATTGACCACTTTCCCTTATGAATACAGAATACTGGAACTATAAATATAATTCAATGACAATGTACAATCCAATAAAGTCTTCCGTACTTGTTAAAGTTCCTGCCACAAGAATTCATCAGGAAAAGACAAGAGAATCAAATATGAAAAATTTCCATTCCTTAGAAAAAAGAAAAGATTTTGTTGTGGAAACTTTTATCAAAAGTGAAACCAGTTCCATGAAACAGAACATTACAGTAGTGAACTTGGAATGCAAGGAGTTTTGTGACATAGATCTTCAAAGAAATAGTGAGATTCTGGACAGGGAATTGCTCAATTCCAAAATTAGGAATTCATTCGCAATTTTAAAACCATCAAAAGAGCTTCCATTTAATTCTCAGACAGATCCAAGAATCATAGTTTCAGAGAAAACAAATTTACCAGAATCAAAATATAAAAGACAGGATAAAAGAGTCTGCAATCAAAATTCCCCAATTCCAAACAAGAAACATGAGCCTGAAAAATATCAACGAGATAAGCAAAGAGTTGCTCAAAGACCTTTTTCACAACCAGCCAGAACTGAAATAGAGAAATATATAGAAGCATTTGAGACGAATGGATATTTTTCCCAGAGAAAATCTGGAGATGCTCAGATTTTCAATCTGAGTCTTAAAAGTCAAAATCCCAGAAAATATAAACGACAAGAAAGGTTTGTAGAGAGGCCTTATTCACAAACTTCCTGGGAAGAAATTGAAAAACACATTAAGTCATTTGAATTAAAAAATAAAGATTCCTATTTTCATGAATCAAGAGAATTAAACCAAAATTTTAGACCATCAAGCAGAGAAGAAGATTTCGAAAACCCTGAAAGAAAGAAAATTCAAATTTTAGAAAAGTCACATTCAAAAAGACCTCAAAATAAAATTGAAAGAGCTTCAGTTGAATTGGATAAGTATTCCTTTATTCAGTTGCCATGTAATGATATCTGGGTTGAAGATCAAAATTCAAGTCAACATCTAGGAGAGAAAAAACAGAAAAAATATAAAAGATCAGAACACAGGTTGGCAGAGAGACCATATTCTCAACCATCCAAGACAGAAACTGAGAAATTCTTAAAATTGTGCCATAAACAGAAGAATTCACAAATTCAGGAAAATCAGAATAATAAGAGTTTGAGAAATGAGGATGAGAATTTGGCACCATTTGAAGAAGAGAGAAGTCCTGAAAAGTATAAAAGGAAGTCTCAATTTAAAGAAAGACCTTCTTCTGAGATTTTTGGCTCTAGAATTCGAGAATATATAGAAACTTTGGAGTCAAAAAAGAAATCCTTTCGTGAATTAAATTTTGACCAGTTTGTTAACCAAAAACAGAATCAAAATAATTTTGAATCAAAGACTAATTCCATAAAATATGAAAGATATCAATCAAGTTCAGCAGACAAACCTAGTTTTCAAATTTCAAGAACTGACCTCAAAAACTTTCAGGAATCATATGAAATTGATGGCAAAGCATTAATTCACCAGCCAGAGAAATTTGTGAACCAGAGTCGATCAGAACCTTTAAATACGAAAATTAAGGTGACTGAACAAAAATATTCTCGCTGTAATCAAAACAATTACCGCTCTGAAAGTGCTCCGACAGTTTTTATACAGACAAATGTGCCAAATTATTTTGAATATTCTAAAGTGGACAGTTCTGGTTATGGTTTTGTAGGAAAGAAACAGAATTATATCAAAGAAGCAGAAGAAACTGAGGAACATCCAGTTGAGTTGAAACATGATATGCCAAGACGAAAAACTACAAGTTTACTGACTGGTGAAAGACTTGAGTCTCCAGACTTAATAATATTACAGCAGGACCAAAGTCATCTGAAGAATGGTCATTCTGACAAAAAGAATGTGAGGAACAAAGAAAGCAAGGATACTGTTTCCAATTTTCTTACCCTACGAAGTATATTCAACAGAAGACCCAATAAGAAAGTGGGTGAAGATATTCCAGATAATGGTTCTCTAAAAAAGAATAAAGATCCTAAATCAGAAAGTTATTCACCTATTGCTCAACAACATCAAAAAGAAAGACCTCTCAGAAACTATCCTTCCAAAAGTCTACCTAAGAATAACAGCTCTGATTGGGAAAATACTCAGACAGAATTGGATGATTCTAGAATTACAGAGCAAATATTTCCTGTACATAATAAACCAGATAATACATCAAAAGCAAATAAATCCAACCAAGATAATGGCAAAAATAATCAGATATTATTGAACAGTGTGCAAACCAATGCTCCTCTTTATTACCTGAAATTACCTCATGAAAAGAAAAGTCATTCAATAAAGGGGAAAGATCTCAAAGAATCTCCCAAACTACTTAAAAGTTGTGAGGGTAACATGTCTATTAATTCTTCCATTGATTCTTTATCCTCATCCCCAAGCCTGGAAAAGAAAATTTCTGTAAAGAACAAATATGCTTCTTTGCAAGATAAGAATGAAAGAAATTTTGGACACCTTACCAAAGATATCATTCAAAAGGCTGATAATAAGAACTGTCCATTATCAAAGAAAAATAAATCCTGTTTCAAATATCATCATAGCGAAAACAATATAAATCCCCATGATCCAGATTCTTCTCCCTCTCATTCATTGGATAAAGAGGTTTTAAAGTCAAAAGAGAATCATTCTGTTAGTAAAAACACAGAAAATCTTGAATCATCAATGGATGTAAACTTAAGTCTAGTCAGAGTGAAGAATGGCCAAAATCAGTCATCGGAAAATGAAATGGGACCAGCAAAGCTAGATTGGTCAATTTCAGAGATCTCTATCGTTGAGAATGAAGGAGAGGCTGAAGAACTCACCAGGAGTCTGGTTGATAGAAGCACCTTGTCTCCTGTTGGAAATGATGCTTCTTATGTTTCAAATGACTTTGAGGTTTCAAAGAAAATTCCCTCAAATTCACTTGGTGAATCAAGTAAAGGATATGAAAGGAGTTTTAGTTCATTGCAACCCTCTAAAGTAAGTAAAACAAACAACTTTTAATATTTATAAAATATCTTTTAAAAGTTATTGAATAATCTTTATTTTGATTCTAGCAGTTGTGTGTATTTCTTAGAAGCAAGGTATGCATTGCTTACTCAATAATGCAATTCAGTCATCATCATCATGTTGTGCTATCTGCACGGATATCCCTGACCCTCTCTTGGTACCCCTCCCAATCGTCCATTGCTTCCGGCAGGTCTTCAGGGATACAACCCATATCGGCACATAGGTGCTGTATGTTGGTTCGGGCTAGTCGTCCTGCCTTTGCTCGTCCATGTGAAGGGGTCCACAGGAGTATATCACTTATATGCTCATCCCTACTTATCCAGCAGTGTCCCGCATGTCTGGGTCGTCTAATTTTGGTAATTTTTGTGATGGGTAGTAGGTGGCCATACAGCTGCTGCTTTGTAGGGTGCTGCCTCCAGGTCTTGTTCAATATTACTTGCAACATTCTTGTGTAGTTGTTGAACTTTTTCTTCATATATTCAGTTAGAGTCCATGTAGTGCATCCATATAGCAGTATCCACACAACTGCTGCTTCAAAGAAACTGTTGTATTTTATCGGTCAGGTGTGACTTTCATACAACCAATAGCCTATCGGTAGCTGTCCATGCCTTTGCTAGTCACATGTTGATGTCTGTCTCAGTTGATGACACACTGCTTCCTAGGTAGGTGAACTTATCTACTAGTTTCAGAGAGCTACCGTTTTGTGTGGAGATATTGCCTCTGATTAAAGCACATATATTCCGTCTTGTGTGCATTGACATGGAGGCCTATGCCTGCAGTGGCTTGTTCCAGGCAATGTAGCAGATGTCATCGGCGTAGTCAATGTCGGTAATTGTTTTTGCAGGGTACATTTCGCTTCTTTCCTTAGTTAGCTTGAAACCATTTTCTTTGATTTTATCAAAAGATGTTCTAAGACAGATGATAAACAGGTATGGGGCTAATGTGTCTCCTTGTAGTACACCTGCTACAATGTCAAAGTAGTCTGTGTCTCCATCTGAGGAATGGATTTTTACTTTTATGTTTCTATACAGCATAATTATGGCTGTGACGGTTTCTTTTGGTAGGCCATAGGCAAGTAGAATTTGCTCTGTCTTTCCTCTGAATGGAGTCAAAGGCCTTGGTAAAGTCAACAAAAAATATTGTTGCCTCAAGGTTTTGGCACGTACCCCATTAAGAATTCATTGGATAGTCAAAATTTGTGATGTCATGGATCTATTCCCTCAGAAGCCATTTTAGTTCCTCCTAATTATGTTCCCAATTTTGGGTTCTAGGCAATTGTGCAGTAGAGCATTGTATATCTTGGCTGCTATGGATGTAAGGGTTATACCTCAGTAGTGTTTAGCTAATCTGAGGTCACCCTTTTTAGAAAAGGGGAGGATGCATCCCTTCATCCACCAGTCTATAGGGTTTTGATTATATACGGCATTACAGTGTCGGAGCTGTATGTTGTCGAATTGTCTTGTTTTCCATATTTCTGGTGGCATTTCATCAAGCCCTACTGCTTTTCTATTTTTAATTTTTCTCAATATTAGCAATTCAGTACAAAATTTAAAATACTTTTACTTATTAATTTTAACATATTTATTTCCATCGTATTATACTCTGAGACCTAATGAATCTATATCTATTGTAATGAATACTCGAAACTTGTAAGCAGATATTCTTTGAAAATCTATACGTCTGATATACAAAATTCAATCTGCAGTAATCTATTTCCACAATGAAATTAAATGAAACTTTCGGATGAAATATGAGTAAATTTAGATAAAAAAAACTTCTCTCAGCCAGTACGTGGAGCATTTAGTTTCTGCTGATTTGGTGAAAGAGAAAAGGAGCTATTTTTGCATAACAGTTGTAAATTTGTTAAGCTGTATTTATAATTGATATGAAATACGAAATAACATGGCATTTTTTTATTTTTTTGCCCATATTAATTTTATCTATTTATTTATTTATTTATCTATTTTTATTTCATTTGGATTTGTTTGTTATTGTCATAATTCTTGGATGATAGCATTAACATGGATAATTCAATAATGCTAATTGAAATTATTATAAGTTTTTTGAATCTGTTAAATTATTTTAAAAGCTATATTTCGGTGTTAATGATTGTAAACACAAATATTTCTTATTTATATGTTAAATTATAACAATCTATTCATTTTTATCAAAGATTATAACAGTGTTATTTGCTTACTCCAGAATATTTTTCAAATTACTCAAGTAAACAAGAGAAAGAAAGAAAGAAAGAAAGAAAGAAAGAAAAATTGAAAATGAAAGAAAAAACAGTATGATTGGTTTGGTTTCTTTGTTTAAATTGCATATCAACCTTTGAGGGTTATTTAATGCCAAAGCTATCTTTGTAGAAGAACAACAGTGATACTATTTCACCCATAGCTGGTGGGGATAAAAGGTTTCATACTTTTACCGAGGGTATTAGTCCAAAAGTGAACATAATAGTGTAACTGGAGTTCAAACTCACTTACTTTGAAGTTACAGTCCAGTACTGCAGCCATTATGTCAGGGGGCCTACCTCATACAATATGATGCAAAAAAGGGAAAGGGTTGAAATATATAACATTATAGTGGAAGAGGGAAAATGAAATGAAAAATTCAGATCAAGGTCAAGGTCAAGGTCAAGTGAGAGAGAGAGAAAGAGAGAGAGATTAAGAAACCTCATGTAATGATTACGACAGAATTTTTCGTTATTCAGTGATGAGACCAGGTTATGTTACATACATATATATATATATATATATATATATATATATATATATATATATATAACTGATTATATACTATAATAAATTTAAAACCTCTAACTTGATTATTAATTTGAATCCCTCCTCCTTAGTTGGAGTTTTGCAAAAAAATTAACATTATATATCAATTTAAATGTCCTTTAAGACATTGTATCTCTATAAACAAAAGTATATCCATTGGTTTAATGTCAACTACTCTGTCGAGGTGACTTACTATACATCTTTTTGATACTATTTCAATAACACAACATCTAAAAATACATTCCTGCCTTACAACTGAATTTTGAAAAATTCTTGGCTGAAACACCACAACATAGAAACAACAAGATAACAAAGAGTACAAATTCTTGAAGCCCTTCATATTAGAAATAAATGTCCTAACATCAACAAAATTAATTTTAAACCAGTTCTAAAGTTAACTTTTTCAATCGTTCCGATCATTTTGACCACCCTGGCTTTTGCAGTAAATCACTAAATCATTCAATATTTTTCATTATCATCTCAAATAACACCAAAATTTCATAAAATAACAATTAATATCATATTTATTGTCTGTGAAAATTATAGAATCTAAAACAACTTAGATAAAAAGTTATACCTACTTTTTCAGATGAAACTATGCCGTTCTGAACATTATGTCCGCCATTATATATATATATATATATATATATATATATATATATATATATATATATAAGTTGGGATATTGTATCCATAGAGTCACTATTGCTTGATGACCATCAGTTTCTTACCTATGTGATCATCAGTCCAAGTGGTTTTCAAGTGGTGGTTATCCCTTTATATATTGCTGAATGTGGCATTTTGGGAATGTTGGTTTAGTTTTTACTGAATGGTTATTTACTGGGCTATATCATATTAATTTTGTGATTTGTTAATTTATTTAATCAATTAAGTTCAATATATATTTCCTGTGATATTATTTTACTCTTTTGAGAGTTTTTTTTACTCCAGCATTGGCTTCTCAGTATATAAACCAATCTTTATAATGCTGTAGTGTGGATGGTTTCTACTTGTGCTCTGATTTCTAAGCCTTCTTGTCCTTTTATCAATCCTTTGATGATTGTTCCAAGTGCACTAATTACAATTAGTATCACCATCGCCATCATTCACGATAGTTTTTTGCTACTAATTATATTTACTCCTTGAGAGCTTTTCATATCAGCATTAGCTGATGGTCTTTCACTGGAGTCTGAGTGACAACAAGTCTCCTCAAGTCTCCTGGACTCTTCTCAGTATTCTGACCAATCTCAACAATGCTGTAGTTTGGATTGTCTCCACTCGTCCTCTTATTTCCAAGTCCTCCAGTCCTTGAACCAGTCCTTTGGTGACTGTACCAAGAGCACCAATCACAATTGGTATAATCATCACTTTCATGTTCTACAGTTTTTTTCAATTCCCTAGCCTGGTCAAGGTACTTATTCTTCTTTTCGCATTCTTTCAATTTTACTCTATGGTCCACCAGGACAGCAAAGTCCACAATTCTGCAGGTTCTGTCTTTTTTGTTGATTATTATAAGGTCTGGTCATCTGGCTGAGATTTGGTGATCTGTTTGTATCTCAAAATCCCAGAGGAGTTAGTGCATCTCATTTTCCAGGACAGATTCTGGATTGTGCATATACCATTTGTTAGTATGGTCAAATTCAGATTTCTTGCACTATTCTCAGTGGATCACCTTGCCCACCCAATTGTATCATCTTATTCTCTTTCAGTGCTAATTTGCTGCATTTGCTTATTATGTGATTGATTATTTCCTCTCTATTACCACATCCCCTACATCTGCTGTTTTGTTGCATCTTATCTATTCTTGCTTTGATATGGTTGGTACTTATGGTGTTGTTTTGTGCTGCTATTAGAAGAGATTCAGTTTCTCTCTGAAGTTTTCCCTTTCTTAGCCACATCCAAGTTTTCTCATGTGAGATGTCACTTGTTTGTTGTTTTATTATTGTTATTATTATCATCATTATTATTATTCAAATTTCTATTTTATTATCTATTTCTTACTATCCTTCACCAAACCTTTACTAGATCTAGAGTGAGGGAAGATAGAGATGAAATACATCAATGTATTTATGTTTTTTGCTGCCTCTATTGGGTAATATTCTTCAATCACATTGATAGTACACTCCTATGGAGATGAACAATTCCACAAAGCGCATATTTATATTTCATATAAGATTATTGTTATTATTATTATTTTACTCTTTTGAGAGTTTTTCATACCAGCATTAGCTAATGGTTTTTCACTAGAGTTTGAGTGACAGCAAGTCTCCTCAAGTCTTCTCAAGTCTCTAGGACTCTTCTCCGTATTCTGGTCAATTCTATTTATGCTGTAGTTTGGATGGTGTCTACTTGTCCTGAAATTTCCAAATCCTTCAGTCCCTTTACCAATTCTTCGGTGACTGTACTAAGTGCACCAATTACAATTGGTATCACTGTCACTTTCATGTTCCATAGTTTTTTCAGTTCTCTAGCAAGGTCCATTATTATTATTCATTTATTTATTTCATTATTGTATTGTTTCTTACTTCTAAAAAAATCATTAGTCTCCAAAAAAGAATAAATAAATAGAAAATAGATGATAAAATAAAATAGAATAATAAGTAGATCACCCTTCCCATCATGTCCTACTCAGTGGTATATGTAGGGATAGCCAACATGTGGAAACCACTTTGTCTGATAATCACATAAGCAAGAAGCTGTCCGTCACAAATTACTATTGACTTTGCGTCTACACTATCCCAACTTAGATCTATATGCTCTCACACCAATATTGAGCACTCTTTATTTATGAATAAAGCAAACTACATTATCAATATATATATATTTACATATATATATATATATATATATATATATATAGAGAGAGAGAGAGAGAGAGAGAGAGAGATAACAGTAGCAGTACTGCTTTCTGCAAATTGCTAAATTTGCATTGCCCCCACGAAAACATACAACACCCCTGGACTTTATAAAATAAACTTATAAAAGACATGTTGATAAAAACATTCTAACTTGAAAAATTTCAATTTTTCTGCATTGAATTTTGTGCTTCTTGTAGGAAGAATAATGAGAGAAAAATCTTTGAATATGCTTAAGACTTATTTGGAGGCATTCATGGAGAAATGCTTATCATTGTAGGAAGTGAACTTGGTGACCCGAGTTCAAATCCTGAATAAGGCTGGTTACATTTCACTAAGTGCTAATCCACTTAGGAAAGGTATGAATCCAACTATTCTCCCTCCAACTAAATAGTAAGGCAGGCTGGCTCTTTAACATTGGAATAGCAACCAACCTAAAAAGAAAACTATGACTTCAAACCATTTATAGGTCTGGAGAGGGGTGGAGTCCACCTCTGCTATTTCTATGTGTTATAACATGAATACAATTTCAAATGTTTTTCGTTTTCCACTTGTTAAGGTTTCATAATTGTCATGACTGGGTTATAGACAGCTGTAACATAACACAATATTTTTTCCAAGAATTAAAAATTTTTTACAAATCATTATCTTATGAAGGAAATGTCATGATAAATGAAAAGGCACTTCTCCAAATTGCCTTTCACATCTTATTTCTCTTCCATTATGTCAAACATTTTTATCCATTATTTATTCATATTTTTAGTTTATAAACTTTTCTATTTCATTGCAGAATTCTTTTCAAATAAATAAAAAACTTGAATTCTTTTCAACAGAAGATGGAATGTAAGTAAATATTTTGAACAGATTTTTTTTAGAAATTTATTTATACAAAGGAATATTACATGCCCAGTGAGAAAGGCATGAACTAGTGAAACCTTGTTCCTTATGATTTTGTTGGCTTTAATAGAAACAAAAAAATCGAAATTTTAAATATAGCAAGTCCCCAAAGAAGATTGCAGCTGTATTAATTAATAACATAAAAGTAAAGAAAAGAAATTTAAACAATCAGACAGACATACATACATATATATATATATATATATATATATATATACAAGTAAGAAAAATACATACCCTCAATAAGTGGTTTAAATTTCTGCTATATAACCTCTCTCTATCTTTTTCTCTGTCTCTGTCTCTGTTTCTCTCTCTCTCTCTCTCTATATATATATATATATATATACCCCAGCCCTGCAAATGAGCAAAATGTGAAATAAGTTCAATTTTTAAGCAGAATTTAACAAGTTTAAATTCATTTTCCTTCTCCAAAGCCAGTTATCATACCAAGGTTAAAGACTCCAGTCTATCCTGCTATTTCTCATAGCTGAAAAGAGAATAGTTGGATTCATACCTTAGGTGTTTTAGTGTTTTGTGAAATTTCAAACACCCTTATCCAGGATTTGAACTCAGGTCACTGAGTCCATTTCTTACCATGTTAATCATTACACCATGAGTATCAATTTAAATATATATATATATATATATTGGTTGGTTGATTGGTTGTTGTTCTATGGCATATCAACCCTTGTGGGTTATTTAATGCCTAACCCTGTTTATATATGTATATATATATGATTTGTAAGCAAATAGTTTGTTGCTCACTATTTTTAAACAAGTTGCTACACCTCATTTGTTTGCACACATTTAAATGGTTTCATGTATTCCTAGCTTACACCAATAATTCTACTATTACTTATTTGTTTGCACACAGATGGTTTCAAATATTCTTATCAAACACTAATAATTCTATTTAGTATTAATCATTTCTTTGCACACAGTTAAATTGTTTCAAGTATTCTTATTTAACATTAGTAATTCTATTCATCAAGAATTGCTATGCACAATAGATAATTTGTGCACTGCTGTATGCTTTCAAATAACTCATAATAATAATCCTTAGTAAAGCATTGAACAGTTCTATTTGACCCACAGATACTATCTCTCCAGGTCAGAGTGGAAATTAGAGTTATAATAATGAAGGAGTACTTCCCATTCCCTAAATATCCAAAACTGAAGCTTCACCATCAGATGCAGTTTAGTGTCATACCCAGGACACTTTTGGGGAGGCAGAGAAGATCTTACTTCTATGCAAAGTCAGTGTATTCTACAGCCCAATATTTTGGAGTTGGAAATCAAAAGAAAATTGAGATCATTTTCAAATCTATAAGAAAAGCTTTTCAAATTCTTTCCATTTATTTTTGATAGCTTATTTTTCTTTATTCTTTAAACTACCGTCAACCTTGAGGGCAGTGTTTATGATATACCAAATGTATCCCTGCAGAGGAGTAAGAGCTCCAAAAAGGAAAGTATTGGGTATGACAGTAAACTACATCTGATGGTGATGTTACAGTTCTAGATATCTGGGTAGTGTGGCGTACCCCTTCATTGTCATTACTTCTAGGTCCACTTTGATAGAGAGTGATAGTACCTATTAGAATTCCATCTATGAGACAAACAGACCAGTTTCAAAATTATTCACATCTGATATGACTGTGTGCAAAAAAAACAACCTCTTAAGAAACAACTACTCCCAAAATGTACATATCAATATACTATGAATGTTATTTCTGAACTTCAAGGCATGAAATAACCCTATATCGATTGAAACGTCATTAAAATCAATCAATCAATCCTTTAAACAGTTATGATTACCAGGAGGAAAACATTTTGGACACCCGACCAAAGATACTGTTCAAAAACCAGATAATAAGAATTGTCCATCATCCACCTGATTGAGTAATCAGTGCAGCATATAGACTTGTGTTAATTGACAGAAAAAATGGATAGCTAATGGTGGTGAGTGATGTTGCTATTTGTGATGAGGCAAAAATGAATTATTGATTATTAGTGGGAAGGTTCAACTTTTATTGCCATACCACCAACATCCACTCCTGACTTAATAGGATAGCATAATAAAATAGGTGTTATTTTTTAAGCTATACTCAGACAAGTGCAACATGCTGACTCTTTTTATTGCTAGTGAAAATGCATAGCTAATGTTGGTGACTATGTAAAAAAAATCATATTTTGTAGCTGAAAACTTGCTTATTGATGAACTTTCTAAACATAGTTGTTTTGGTTTGGATGAGTTTATTTTTAATGGCATACCAACCATTTATCAGTCATTTAATGCCAAAATATAATTCATTTGTAAATGTTTAATTATAGTCATAACTATTCATACTTTACACTTTTATGATTTCAAGAATGCATTTACCTTACTCATGAGCAAGCAGGATGTGACACAAGGTCATTTTTTAAGCTGAGTACAACTCGTTTGATTTCAGAATTTGCCTTCTCCAAGACTGGTTGCCTTACTAAAGATATAGTGCCTAGTCTGTCCCCAAAGATATAGTCCCCAGTACTATTTACTTATAGCTGGAGGGAGAAGAGTTGAATTCATTCCTTTCTAAAAGTATTAGAGCTATGTGAAATGCAAACAGCTTCATCTAGGATATGAAACCTGGCTCTTGGCCAGTAGTTGTCTTGTGTAGACTCAGAATTAACTGCATGTTATAGCAACACACTGGCAGCCTTCTCTGAGGGTTACACTGCCTACTTCATAAAGAGAAGCACTTAGGCAAAGGTGGTCAAAACAAAACTCTTTTCTCTACAATCCTGTTGCCAAGTCGCAGCCAATAAATGCCTGATAAATTACCTATGATGACAAAAATAAGCTAAAATAAGTTGGAACATCCTGACTGAATAGAACACTGAAAATAGAAAATAGATTTTCCTTCCCAAACCCTACATGATATAAAATTTTAAAAATATATTGGAGAATATCAGGACAATAACAGAACTACTCAAAGATAAATGAATGAAAATGTCTTCATACACTGACCCCAAATGGCTTTAACATCAAGCTAAACCATTGTCAAAACGCCACTTAGGAATAGGGTGGACAGATATGTATTGCCACATAAATCTCAAAATAAATAAATACATCATTTAAATATCTGACTAAAACAGTTACTGCTAATTTGAAAATACCCCCAAACATACCAAATATCTCTCATGTGAAGAGCTCACTGTCTGTCATTCATGATAGCAGAGATCATAAGTTTGTCAGATCAAAACACTTGGATGCCAAAAAAGTGATCATTCTATGAATGGACATAATATGTTACCAGTTAATTTTTTGTCATCACTTACTTTTTGACATATCAAGTCTTTTTATCTCATTTTAGAAAACTTTTCACAAAAATTTTTTTCCACACCAACATTTCTCCGAATGATAGCTTAAAGTTAAAAAAGAACTTTGGTTTGGTTTGATTTTATGGCATATCAACCATTGTAGGTTATTTAAAGCCAAATCCTCTTTATACTTATAATCAAATATATATGATTTGTAAACACATTTTGTTGATTACATTTTTGAATGAGCCTAAGCTCATTCTTTTGTACACAGTTAAATGTTGCCAAGTATTGCTATGTGTCAGTAAAAAAGTTAAATGATCAAACAGTTCTATTTCAAGTAATTCATTTTGGCATGTTATTTGTTTGCCCGCAGTTTAAATAGGACCCATTCAGGTGCTACCACACCAAGTCAGGGTGAACCTGGAAGCAATGGCAATGAAGGGGTACTTTGTATTCCCCAGAGCTCCATCATTACTTGAGCCTAACCATCAGATTGTTTAGAGTCATATTTAAAACACTTACCAGATATGCAGTTAGTGTATTCTACAATAGCAGCCGACTGGGCCCCAAAAAAAGAGATAACTACAAAGAAATATTCTGAATTGTCTTATCACTTTTGATCATCTCATTATATATATATACATATATTTACCAACCCCTCCGCTCTGGCAGGATATGACACAAGGTCAATTTTTAAGCGGAGTTTTCCTTCTCTTAGACTAGTTGCCTCAATAAGGCTGAAGAACCTATGGGAAAATAGTAGGGCAGACTGATTTCTTCAGCCTTGGTGAGGCAACTAGTCTAGGAGAAGGAAAACCCTGAATTCAAACCTGTTAAACTCCACTTAAAAATTGGCCTTGGGTAATATCCTGCTTGAGCGGAGGGGTTGGTAAATATATACATGTGATCATTAGTGTGTAAGTGTGTGTATGAAACATGTGCCATGTGGCAGATTTGATGTTGTCTCATGAATTTATGTGTGGTGATGAGAAGCAAAAGGTGGTGGAAGTTAAGAGATGGTTGTGGATTTGGTCAATAAAATTATCTATTATGGAAATTGGATTTAAAACATAAGAATATTAGGTGAGGTGGGAATGGTATACTGTTATATACTATAGTCTATTATATAATACTAGCATTCAAATGTTGGTTATATGTTCAGTGTTAAATTGCAATATGTATGTTATAATGATATGTTTTAGTTGACTATGTCATGTTAATGTTATATAATATATATGTTATTGTAATCTATGATGGTATGTATGTAATGAATAAGGTAAATATACTATACCAAAAGGTACTTTTAACAATCATAACATTATTGCGAATATTATATCAACAGGTAGTGAGGGAGTTTGGAGATGGATGTGGAAGTTCATGGAAGGAAAATGGTACTTACAGTGCGGCGGGTGTATTGTGGGTTTTTTTTGGTGATGGAGTGAGGAGGTTTTTAGTGATGGAAGTGGTGTTGGTATGGTGGATTGTGGTGGTGGAGATAGATAATGTGTGTGGGTCAAAATGCAAAAGTAGATATTTGTTCTCATGTTGACATTTGGACAATATTTCAAATTTTTTGTTTAGTAGGGTGTTTTGGGATGGGTGAGTGATAATTGCAAGTTTCTCATGGAGACAAAGAAGGCATTATTTAGATGTCTTGCTGTAGGCGGGTGTGAGTTTTAGTATTTCCCTGGTGATAGTTAGTGAGACATTTGTGTCCTTTAGATGCCAGATGTGTACAGATAAAGATGTATTGGTTGAGTATATATATATATATATATATATATATAATAATGAATTAAAATTAGCAAACCTACTGTTAGGTAAAAACTAAGATTTTAAAAAACTATGGAAGAAATAAGATTTCACAATACACTAAAAGAGTCCGATATCCGGAAAGTGTAGAACAGTAATTCCCAACGTAAGGTGCATACCCCAACTGTAAAGTAAGTAAAGTTGGCAACCTTAGTTGAGGGTGACCCAAAGGGTCCCTTTTCAAAAGTTGCAATACCAAGGTGTAAGGGAGGGTGCAACTCCATTCCCTGGATTGCTCCACTTTACCCTTAATCTATACCTTATAATGCTGAGTGTTAAGCAAGGTGGCATCAAGTACCATTTTTTGAGTCTTTGGTATGACTTGACCTGGAATTGAACCCCGGTCTTCCAGACCATTAGCGAATACTCTATTCATTAGGACATGGTAATATTGTGGTGGGGGATGTAATGTTTCGGTGGGATGTGTTTAGAGACCAACTTAATGGTCTTTTAAGCTTCCTTTATGTGAATTACCGAAAAATTTTGAATATGTAAGAACTAAATAATACAGGACGGCATCAGAATTTTAGAAATACTAAAGTGGGACATGGCCTAAAATTGGTTGGGAACTGCTGGGGTAGAACAAATACAATAATATTAAAAAAGAAAAAGTTAAAAGCAAATAGGATTGATAACTCACAACTTTGGGTTCCATGATTTTACTCATCAGTTAAGATTTGTGGCCTACAGACATGGTTTTCTTTATGAATTTCACCCGATGATTAGGCTTGGAACTCAGAGTTGCACTTATTGAACTGATTTACTGTATTAGTGCATGTAGCTTAGCAATTATCATCATAGGAAATAGACACATCTGGCCAAGTTCAATTCCTGGAGGAAGCTGTTAGCATTTCACAGAGCATTAATACCTCTGGGAAAGGTATAATTAAACTATTCTCCTTCCAGCTATGGGTAAAATAGTAGGGTAGGCTGACTCTTTAAGCTTGGTACAGTAACTAGTCTAGGAGAAAGAAAACTGAATTCAAACCACTTGAACTCCACATTAGAAATTGACCTTGTGTCATATCCTGCTCATAGCCAAAGGGCTCAGTAAACACGCACACTCACACATGCTGATATATATATATCTTTCTATTCAATTACAATTTATTTAATTCAATTTTATGATTTAGAATTTATTTTTGAGTTAATATTATACATTTAATATATTTACTATATATATATATAGTAAATAAGATTAATAACTGCAAACCTACTATGATGATCATCATGAAAAATACCATGTCTGTAGACTACAAATTTCCCCTGAGGATCAAAATTCTACAAGTTCAATTATTGATATTATTTCCTATATATATATATATATATATATATATATATTGATTGTATCTTCACTATCTTATTAGGTAGGTAAGCCCAGTTGGCTTTGACTGTAGAATACACTGACTACATATCTGCAAAGAGGTGAGACTCCCCTAATATGTGTCCTAGACATGACACTAAACAATCTGATCGTGAGGCTCCAGTAATGCTGGAGTTTTGTGGAAAGCAGAGTACTCCTTCATTGCCATTACTCCTAGGTCCACTCTGGCCCAGAGTGGTAGCACCTGATAGGGTCCTATCTATGGGTCAAATAGAATTGTTTGACGTTTAAACTGAGTGCAAACAAATGACTTAAGCTAAATTGAATTGTTAGAAATAGAACTGTGAGATCACTTTAACTGTGTTTAAACAAATGACAGATGTTTAATTGAATTGTTAGTGTTAAATCACAATACTTGGAACCACTTCA
>OY757929.1:59242976-59367976 GCA_963585895.1 Sepioteuthis lessoniana | reverse complement strand
GGTTTGATATCAACCATTATAGGTTACTTAATGTCAAATCCAGTTTATACATATATATTAGATATATATGATTTGTAATCATAATTCAACAAACTTAAATAGTCCCAACAATTGTTATAACTAACAATTCAATTAAACATCAGTCATTTGTTTAAACAGAGTTAAATGATCAAAAAGTTCTATTTCAAGCAATTCAGTTTCACATAAGTCATTTGTTTGCACTCAGTTTAAATGTCAAACAGTTCTATTTGACCCATAGATAGGGCCGTATCAGGTGCTTCCACTCCGGACCAGAGTGAAACTGGGAGTGATGGCAATGAAGAGATACTCCACATTCTCCAAAAACTCCAGCATTACTGGAGCTTGACCATCAGATTGTTTAGTGCCATAAACATGACACTTGTTGAGGAGAGGTCTTACCCCTCCGCAGAGATGCAGTTGGTGTATTCAACACCAATTTCAGAGGATTGCCATTTTTGGAGGAGATGGTACCATCTTGATTAAAACACATAAACTCTGTTTTATCTGAGTTCAGGTAGAGACCAGTGTAAGAATATAGTGATACATTAACTCTTAAGCTTGATAAAAAAGCATTTATTTGAGCCAATAAATATTTATTTTATAATGTTATCTTCTTCCTTGGTGTAACATACCCATGATACACAGATATGTGAAACGTACATAGAATGTTCATACTCATATATATAGAACATAGGAATCCCGAAACACGAAACTTTACGAAATTGGTTCAGGTACAAAACTTTTATTCACCTTTTTGAGTTTAAAGGTTTTTTGACATGAGGGGAGAGAGAAAGACACAATCTTTCTATGCTGACTGCTTTAACATCGTCAGCTCTCAACCCAACCAACGCGCGGCGCCCGTAGTGCACAAAGTCGTCTGGCCTCGCCCAGCTCTGAAAGTTAACCTTCTTCCTCTGAGGCAGGAACTCAACTAACTGCTTTTTCTTAAATCTCAGCCCACGCTTCCAGTGCATGACATCACCCAAATACCCTGGTCACAATTCCTATCTGGGATTTTTATTTTGACATCACTGAATGACACATCCTCTCCACGTACGCATGAACACCTGCATTAATGTTGCACCTAACTAACCCATGCACTAAGCGAAAGGTTCTCAGCCAAACTAAACCGAAAAGCAAGATATATAAAATGAAATCCCTTGGCAATTATATTACATTGGCAATGCACTTCTCCATTAATCACAGTAATTGAATATATGATTTCAAGTGTTCCTATCTAATGCTAGTAATTTTCAAACAGATATATTTCACCTATAGATAGGACCCTAACAGCTGATACCACACTGGGTTAGAGTGAACCTGGTAGTAATGGTGATGAAGGAATACTCCATACTCCTAGCAGCTCCAGAAATGGACCATCACAACTGGATGCAATTTTGTGTCATACACATTCTCACATTTCAGTTGTGTAACTTCTTATCTTCATAGAGCGTTTATTGTGTTCTGGAATGGAATCAAATTGTACTCTAAGGGAATATCTACTCACTGGTATTAAAAGGGAAGTGCATACCCCCTCAGAGAAAGATTTGATAATATTCCAGAACACAAGGGTCACTTAAAGAAGAACTGAGGGTACATAATGAAAATGTTATGATTCAAAATAAAGATAAGGAAATTATTCTGAACCAACCTTCATACAATATGGATGGATATTTCTCATGTTTTAGGTTGTTGGTTTGCTTTGCCCAGTAACATATTTGACGGCATATTAGGTGCACCTTTTTTTACTAAAAATATCTTCTAAAACTTCTTTGCATCTTATATGCCATATGTAGGTTTGGAATTCATAATAGTCGAATGAAATTAGCAACCTGGCAACTCCTATTAGCTTAGACTTTTGAGTAACTTTCAAATATCTATTGTTATTATTTAAAAGGCCATCCTGCAGATTAAAACTGTTATCATTGATGATATTTGTTATATCAATTTCATTACATTTAATATTAGTACTTTTTTGCATGAAAATCTTTTCTTGATTTGCTCAGCTGAAATTGGGATGCATCTTTTACACCCATGTGTCTTATGTACCATTAAATATGGTAAATCCTCTTCATGGCATGCATCAAATCAATGGGAGTTTATAACAGGCATACAATGATGAATGTAATAACTATATTAATCATATTTACCAACCTCTCCGCTCGGACAGGATATGACACAAGGTCAATTTTTAAGCGGAGTTTAACAGGTTTGAATTCAGAGTTTTCCTTCTCCTAGACTAGTTGCCTCACCAAGGCTGAAGAACCTAGTCTGCCCTACTATTTACCTATAGCTGGAGGGAGAATAATTGGATTCATACCTTTCCCAAGGGTATTAGTGGTATGTGAAATGCAATCAGTCAGGTCCAGGATTTGAACTCTTGTCGCCGTGTCCATATCCTGCGACGATAACCATTACACTACGGGCACCTCCAAATAACTATATTAATGCAAATATTTTTACAAATTTATTTGACCATGTGAAATAGAAATAAATGATTGTTTTCTTGTGTTTTACTTCAAATGACATAATTGAATATTATTTCAATCATTTTAAATCATGTTTAATTATTTTAAACATTTTAAATCATTTTAATCCTTTCAATCATTTTAAGTAATGCATAGATATTTTATTTATTGTGGATCATTTATTTATTTTTAATAATTTTAATCATTTTAATTATTTCAAATCATGTTTGGTTATTTTTAAATTGTTTTAATCCTTTCAATCATTTTTAAAGATGCTGAAATATTTTATTTGTTTTAACTCATTAATTCATTTTATGTCATTTTAATCATTTCTAATCCTTTTAATTCATTATTTTCAGGTTTCATATTCTTAAACAGATACACCACAGAAACATATTATTACTGTGCTTCCAAAAGTGGAGATCACATTATAAATCGAAGATAATGCTCTTAAGAGCCCTGATGCATAACAGGTAATACTTATCTAAAAAACAAATTATGATAGTTGGTAAATATATTTGTTGACACACATGGAACTATGCCAAAAGTACTTGAGGCAAGATTAGATCTATTAGAAATTTGAGCAAGACCACAGAGGTCTCCAAGGATACTAAAACAAATGCAGGAGACTTTTTCACTCTGTCTTCCGTAACAAACATTAGATGTCTTGTGAGAACATGCAAGTGCATAAAATATGAATACAAGGTGTGACAAAAAGTATTAAGACAGAAGCTTTATTTTTTTTTTAATTTTTAATTTGAAATTTAAATTTTGTATATGCAGTTGAACTGTATATATCTTTAAAAAATAATGTTTATTCATTTAGATTGCCTTTTAGATATCTAGACTTTGTTTTGAAAAGTTGGAGCCAATTTGAAAATGCCATCAATCTTGAGACATTTTGAACAATAGCTGCTTGTTGTCTTTTTTGCCTCTACATCCTTTGTCTGCTGAAGAGATCTGCTATTTGGCATCATTAGGTAACACAAAAGATCATTACTGCCCATGTCTGCTAAATAGTTCTGCTAATGGCCTTTAGGTGGCATGGTTAAAGTTGTACATAAAGTGAGCACAGTAAAGTCAAATTCCTTTCAAACTTAATGCTTTGAAACAGACCTGACTCCTGTCTGCAAGGACAAGGGCCTTGCACCTCCAACAACCTCAAGTCACATTGCAGCTGGCAGCATTTCTTAGATATGATATTATTCATTCAAAAGTTCTATTTTTCTTCTATGAATGTACACAAAGGACTTTACATTTACACAAAAGACTCTTTCAAACACATTAGGACATTTGTCAACATACTCTCTTTATGTGTTCTTTTAGTATTTCATATCATTCTTGTATTCATTCAATAAAGTTTGCTCTGGCAATAAAATGTTGTTAATTCATAGTGAATTGTTCTTCTATCATTCTGCACAGAGAAATATCAAACCATACTACATTTCCACTGAATTGTTCCTTCTCACCCTTTTAATGTTGGTGAAAGTTATAGGACCTAGAAACAATAAACAAACCAAGCCAACCTTCAGTCATTGTTACTTTAGCTTCTGCTACAAGGATGTAGTTCACTATGAATATGCCCCAGAAGGTGAAACTGTCACCAGACCTTATTATTTGGGTATCTTGCATCACTTCCATGTGTTGTAAAAAGTCAGTCATGTGGTTCATGCATCAGTCACAAATTCACCAAGACAATGCTCTTGCTCAACTTGTTTAGTAGTTTGGCTTTATTTGTGTCACATTTTGGAGACTAATTATCATTACTCAGACCTAACCAATAAAATGAAACGCAGTTTCTTCCAAGCAGCGGTTGTGTCGATACTGCTATATGGATGCACTACATGGACGCTAACTAAACGGCTGGAGAAAAAACTAGATGGAAATTACACAAGAATGCTGAGAGCAGTATTGAACAAGTCCTGGCAACAACACCCCACGAGACACCAACTATACGGACACTTGCCCCCCATCACGAAAACTATACAAGTTAGACCAACCAGACACGCGGGACACTGCTGGAGAAGCAAGGACGAGCTCATAAGCGATGTACTCCTATGGACCCCCACATATGGATGTGCAAAAGCAAGACAACCAGCACGAACTTACATACAGCAACTATGTGAGGACACGGGATGTAACCCTGAAGACCTGCCGGAGGTGATGAATGATAGGGAGAAGTGGCGAGAGAGGGTCAAGGATATCCGTGCTGGCTGCACGACATGATGATGATGATGATGATAATTATGCATTGATTCTCTTGGACCAATTTCTTCATTTTGTTTTCTTTATCACAATATATTATTAACAATATTGTCTGATCTTCTAAATATTTGAATTTCTGAGAACAGTTATTATTACTATTATACATTGAATCCTTCAGATGAGTTTCTTTAACTTTGTTGCTTTTATCACAATATTTCAGCTCCTGTACTGTCTGAACTTCCACAAGTATCTGTTATATTTAATATCATCCAATAATACCAAACAGAATCATTTATTTGATCTATGATCAGTGTGTTGTTTCCATTCCTCTACCTGTTATATCCTCAGTTCCAAAATGTTGTTAAATGCAACAGACATGTGAGGAAGGCCAGAGGGTTTGAAATAATGTAATAAAAATAACAAGGAAATTAGTCTGAATAAATCAATATATAATAGTAACAATACCTCATCCCAAAGAATGAAGTGAGCCAAAACATATAAAATTAATTGATTGATTTTAAAAGGCTTACCAACTTGTCTAGAGTTATTCTATGTCCCAAGGTTAGGGAATCGCATTCATTGTATGTTCATAGTTACAGTTTTTGTGTAGATGTTTCTTAAGAGTTTTTTTTGCTGATGGTCTTATCAAATATGAATGATCTTTAATCATATATATTTGTTCCATAGATAGGACCCTAACAAATACTACCATTGCTGGTCAGAGTGGACCGGGGAATAATGGCAATGAAGGTGTACTACATATTCCTCAGATCTCCAGAACTGGAGCCTCATCATCATATGCCGTCTTGTGTCATACCTAGCGCACCTTTTTTGAGGGAATCTTACCCCTCTGCAGAGGATACAGTCTGAGTATTCTAAGACCCACCGACAGGTAGAAAAAAGTTTCAGGGACAGCTTAAAATGGGAGAACTAGTCTAAATAAATCAGTTATTCAAAAAATAAAAAACTTCTTTTTAGCATTTAAAAAAAATTTATTTTCTGTTTTTTTCTTTTTTCAGAACATCCCTTTTGTACAGCATGTGGTATCAGTGGATCATGTTTGTCAAACAGAATCAGCAGAAAAAATTTTGGCAAATCACGGCCAGGTGAACAGATATATTCCTGTACATGTTACAGTGTCCACTAATTTTCTCAACTCTTCATTATTGCTATCATTGTGAAGACATGCAAACAGCATAGATTGCTTTGACTCTCTCTTGCTATCCATCCCTATCGGCCATCTCTCATGGTAAGTCCTCTAGACAGCACCCAGTGTCTGTACAGAGCTGATCCATGCAAGTTTTTACTGATCAGCCAAGACTGGTTTGTTCCAATGTAGAAGTTCATAGCAGAATGTTATTTGTGAGTTTGTCCTTACTTGATCAGCAGGGCCCAGCATATCTTGCAGTGGAAGTCCCAGTGGTGTAGTGGTTAATTAGCTGGACTGCAACATCATAGCAGGTGAGTTCAATCACCAGTTGTGCTATTATGTTCACTTCTAGACAAATACCCTTGGGAAAGGTATGAACCACCTTTGCTCCCTAGCTATAGGTTAAATAGTACCACTACACTTCTTCTATAAGGTTTGCTTTGGTATTAAATTATCCACAGCAGTTAATATACCATTAAACAAAGAAACTGAATCAAATCAATCTTACTTGGATGATTTGTTAGATGGGAGGTAAGTGGCTGTACAACTGCTGTTTTGTTGACTGCTGCTTCCAGGATTTGTTCAAAACAGCATAAAACATCCTGGTGTAGTTCCCTGGTGTAGTTCTCTGGTTGCAGTTCCCATCTCTAGTGTTTCATTAGAGTTCAAGTGGTGCAATTATACAATAGTACTAAAACAGCTACAGCATGGAAGAATTCCCACTGTCATAAATGGAGGTTCTGAACTCTTAAACAGTTCCAGATAATTCTTTTTTCAATTTTTTCACCTTTTTTGCAGAATGTAAAGAAAGCTTCATATTTAGATATAAATTTTCTCGTGGGGGTAGGCCTCAAGAGAATATTTTTCATAATGACAAGAACTTCAATAACTTTTTATTGTATGAGTGCACCTTAAAAGAAAATTCTAATTCAAAATTTTCCCATAAATTAAAAATCTTATTCGGTGCCCAATACTTCTGGCCTGGTACCAAACTAACTTTAATAAATGACTAACAAGAATCTGTTCAAGCTGAAGCTGTGTTAGTACTAATGTATGATTCTACCACTTGGACTCTAACAAAATATTTTTATCACTTAGAATATTTGAACTATTGTCTTTATCTTCACTGTTATATTCATAATGTCTCAGTCAATATGTCCTATGGTCTTCTTTAGGTATTTCATGTCAAACTCGGGAGCCTACTCAGAACCTTGAACTAAACCCTTTATCTAATCCATGGGGGTTGCCTTATGCATACAGTGTTTGCCAATGGCCTGGGAGAATGGGGTTCAATCTCAGGTTGAGTCATACCAAAGACTCAAAAAATGGTACTTGATACTTCCTTGCTTAATGCTCAGTATTATAAGGTACATATCAAAGGTAAAGTGGAGTCATCCAGGAAAAGGAGTAGTACCCTCCCATACACTTCAGTGTCGTAGCTATTTAAAAGGGAGCTTTTAGGTTGCTCTTGACTATAGTTGCAAACTTTATTTACAAGTGTTAAACTATAGTAAGTATTCTTTGTTATTTTACCTTAACCTGGGATTGAGCCTGCAACCTCCTGATTATTTTACTCAGAAGCACTTTCTAACCAAACATCTTATCTATAGCACCATGTGTCCTGCTGCATGTTATTTTGAACAAATTCTGAAAGCAGCACCCTAAAAAACAGCAGTTGTAAAGTCACTTACCTCCCATCTTACAAATCATCCAAGTAAGATGAGCAAGACCTGCTGGACTCTACTGGAGTAAAGACAAACTCAGAAGCCATGTTCTTATATGGACAATTGATGCTATCTAGAGGACTTGCTAAGAGTGAAGACTGATAGGAACAGATGGCAAGAGAGAATAAAGTGAACCTCTATTGTTGGCATGCCTTGATGACAATGATGATGATGATATTTGAAAATCTGAGCCTTAAGTTTTATTTATAAACACCTTTTATAAAATTGTTCCTGTAGTTGTTTGCATGAAGATTCTCATACTTATTACACTTTCATTTCAGTTGGTACTCTCTTTGGTCCATCTCAAGAGTAGTTTGCCAAATTAGTTTTTCTTCTTCCTTATAGATGACTCTCTGCAGAACCAAATTTTATCCTATCCTTCAGGCTGAGATTAAATTGAGGTATCTGTTCTTGTCCCTCTATAGATCCTGATAGTACTTGCTTTCATGCATTGGGGAAAAATCTTTGTAAAAGAGGTATGTTGTATATGTCTTCAATAAAACTACCACAGAATATTCATATTCATGTAGGCAGAGAGTCTCTATGGTGTAGTGGCTAACGTGATTGACTGCGACATCGTAATAAGTGAGTTCAAACTCCAGTCATCCTACTATATTCACTTTTGGACAAATACCCTTGATAAAGCAATCAGCCCCCTTATACTTCCAAGCTATGGGTTAAATAGTTCTACTCGTGTTCTTTTAACAGGATGGCTTTGGAATTCAATAACCTACAAAGGTTGACTAACAGTTATACAGTATCAAGTATTCCTTTCTAATGCTAATAATTTTATGACAGATTTATTTGACCCATAGATGGAACCCTAACAGATTCTACCACTTTGTAAGAGTGGATCTGGGAGTAATAATAATTAAATTATTCTCTACACCTCCCAGATTCCCAGAAGTGGAGCCTTACCATCAAATGTGGTTTAGAGTTATACCATGAATACCCCTTTTGTGAGGGAGTATCTTACCTCTCTGCAGGGAATACAATCAGTATATTCTTTGTCACACCAACAGGATGGGTGTGGTTTGTGAGGTTCAGTTTGATATATGTGTGCCTTGTAAGTAAGTGGTTATTATATCAGAGATTTTCATAGGTTCAAGCAAAATAGAACAAAAAATCAAAATCCTGAAGATGGATGAAAAGAATCTAATACATTAACTATTTAACAAGATAAATATTCTTTTTATGGTATGGGACGACAGAGGGGTTTCTCTTGGACCAAAATGTATATTATCCAACAAAGATTTCTCATGTTTCAAAAGTGGTAAATAACAGTTATTATAAATTTTTCTTCTCTTCAGTAAGTACCAAAAAAAACAACTTCAAAGCCGAACTCTAAAAGGATTAGTGACTGCTTACAGAAATTCCGTCAAAGCAAAGTCTCATTACAGGTAAAGGTCTTTATTTCTTTTTATAAAGCTTAACTTAGTATAGAAAAAAATCTAAGTGCAGAAGAAAGGGATGTAGGAAGATTGTGTTGCAATTCCCTCCCAAGTGGGATTGACTGGTCTTCTTGCTTTGAAAATTAGCTTTCAAAATCTTGGCATTTTACCTTGGATTGAACTCTGACCTCTAATCTCTCATTATCTCTCATTTGTCCCATTATCTAGTTGGGTCATGGAGGCCTAACTTCTGTAGCATGTCTTGAGCAGTGATAGCTTACCAAAATCCATTCCTCTCTACAGCTAGTTTGAATTCAGAGTTTTCCTTCTACAAGACTGGTAGCCATACCAAGGTGATAGAACCTCGTCTGCTCTACTGTTTACCAATATGGGGAGAGAGAACAGTTGGATTCATTCTTTTCCCGAACATATATTAAAACTATGTGAAATGCAAACAGCCTTGTTCAGGATTTGAATTCAGCAAGCAAAATCCACTTCCAATAATGTTAACTATCACACCACAAACATCTCCAATCATTAATACCAAAGGGAAAACTATTTAATTTTTTCAAACTGGCCTATAACTGGCTGCTAAAAATGAGATGTTTACAACTCTTCACATCAGGTACATATTTACCAAAGACTTCCACCGCAGACAGTATGTGACGCAAGGTCAATTTTTAAGAGGAAAAAAAGTTGGTGTGAATTCAGAGTTTCCCTTTTTCTAAATTGATTGCTTAACCAAGGCCAGAGAATCAAGGTTGAGTCATACCAAAGACTCAAAAAATGGTACTTGATACTTCCTTGCTTAATGCTCAGTATTATAAGGTACATATCAAAGGTAGAGTGGAGTCATCCAGGAAAAGGAGTAGTGCCCTCCCATACTCTTCAGTGTTGTAGCTATTGAAAAGGGAGCTTTTGGGTTGCTCTTGACTATGGTTGCAAACTTACTTACAAGTGTTAAGTATTCTTTGTGAATTCAGAGTTTCCCTTTTTCTAAATTGATTGCTTAACCAAGGCCAGAGAACCAAGTCTGCTCTACTATTTACCCATTGCTGGTGAGGAGAACCGATTGATTTATGTACATTCAATATATATATGACTGTGGTCTGAACTTCTTTCCACTCACTCTGTCAGCCCCTCTAAGTTATTGGTGTGCTAAATTCTTTCACTTCTATGACTTCCTTATTTACTTGTTCGCAAAAGATGTTTGTAATTTTGTGTGCATATTTAATACGATATACATGTACATATATATATTGGTTCAATCTTAGGTTGAGTCATACTAAAAAAAATAGTACTTGATGCCTTCTTGCTTAACACTCAACATTATAAGGTACTTTTCAAGGGTAAAGTGGAGCTCTCCAGGAAAAAGACTGGTGCTCTCTCCTACACCTTGGGGTAGTAGCTGTCTAAAGGGAAGCCTTCAGGTTGCCCTCGACTATGGTCAGCAAACTTACTATATATATATTGTTGAAAATTGTAAATTTGGCAGTCAATGTCTGCTCAAATCTGATTGGCTGTTTTGAAGTTGTGCCATTAGCCCCCACCCTTACTGCTATATAAGTGACACCCAAGAGGGTTCTTTCTCTTCTTTTATTTTTTTTCAGCGTGAGCAGAAGGCTCTGTCTGGCTCACTCCTTTTGCTTTGTGAGCTATTGTTTTTTCACCTTTGACTTTAGGCAGGTTTTTTTAAGCAAGGCAGTTAGAGCAAAATAGGACCATCAGTCTTAGCCTAAGCTTCTTTTCCCTATAAGGTTCTTATTGTTACTTGTTGAAACAATAAGCCTAATGCAGGCTACTTGTGATTTTGGTATGCTGTCCCCTTCAAAAGAAAGTTGAGTCTAAGGTCTGGAGTCGGTATTATTGGACTTTTTGCCTACAAAGGAAGCTGTTAGTTCTGGTTAGAAGATGTGGTAAAAGCCTCTGTAGGCTTAGCAGATGAAAATTCGAGTTGAAACAAAAGATATTCATCTAAGAGGAGGAAGTGGTGGTCTACTCAAAGTTCACTTAAAGAAATAGTAAATTTCGTTTTCAACAAGTCTATACAGGAAACTAGAAGAACACGGTTATTCAGGTTGATTCTTTACAAGAATGAGATGCTGAGAAGAAGAATAAACCCTAAAAATTGGCTTCTAAATGAACTTTGACATAAGATACCAAAGAAAGGTATTCTATCATTAATAAAATTTTAACTAGCAGTTGGTAGTTAACGGCATGGCTTCAAGCAAGTCAGTCGATGTATTTCTTTATAACCTTTTTCTTTTTTTGGGGTTATTATATTATTGTTACTTGAATGTATGTTATTTTTGCTATCTTAAATTCTATGTTTTCGATAAGCATAGGGATAAATATGCAAAGCTGGATTTTGTAAAGTTTATTTCTCTTGAAATAAATTTCTTTGTGGGAACTGGTTGTTTTTGTTTTTAAGAAATATACTCACTTTTTTTCAGATTGCAAAAGTAAGCTTCCCATTTCCCTTTTTTTATCTCCTTTATCTTTATACTTTTCTTTCCCCTTTTACCAGGCCTGACAGTTACTGCTAGATAATTTTGGGGGCTGGACAAAGATAAAGTTTATTTGATTTGGGTAGAGTTGTACATTATAGTGACTAACATGTGAATAAACTGGTTAACTTTTCATCTATTGGTTGTTATCATTTATGACCTAAAATCTAGCATATTTTTTGGATTGAGCATGATTTCTCATAATAAATATATAGATTAAGATTAAGATTTAGATTAATTTTATAAAAGATGATAGAACATTGTTTATTGTTTTTAATAGTAATTTTTCAAGTTTTCTTGTTATTTTCCTTGTGTTGGGATTCAGGTAGTAAAGGAATTATCCCGTGTCTTCTGCTCAAGCGTTTTCGACAGTACTTTTGATCACCATCAGAGGTAGTGAGATTTGAGTTAACAGTTTGAGTTTTCATTGTTTTAATTATTTATAGTATTTTGTTTTGAAGTTGTTGGTTGGAACGTTTTCAGTTTTTTGTTTTAAAGCATCCAGTTGGAAAGGTTTACTTATAGAGTTTGTGATTTTAGAAATTAAAAATATTTAATTTGTTGGTGCCTGTGTTAAATGCTATTTTATTAACATTTGTTTTTTAATTTTTATGCATATTTGTAATTGATTTTTATTATTATTTTTATACATGATTATTATATTATCTATGAGAGTCTTCCTTACATTGGAAAATATAAGTTGGTCAATGCTCTCTTGTTTTATTATTAAATGTTGTTTTATGGTGCTATTTTCAGAAAGGTGATAAGTGAGGCGATGAGATAGAGTAGTAGTTGCATAACCAACATAAATATTATTTTTGTTATTTGGGACAAATAAAATTATAAACTACATTGGTTTGGTTAAGGAGTATTTTAGCAGAGATGGTCTTATCTTTAGCTATAAGGTTTGATGCTTTAAATTTAGTGTTGTAGATGATAAGTTTTATTTGCTTTTGTTTTTCAGTAGGTTTAATGTGTCTTTATATAATGATGGTTATTGCTTGTACATCTAATTTGTAGTTATAGTGCATTTGATTTCTGTAATATGAATTAATTCTGTTAGTGTTGTTATTGTTGATAGCGTTGTTATTTTTGTGAATGTTATGAAAGTATAGTTTTATTTGTTGTTTATTTCATGGCAAGTCAAATATTGTTATTTGGAAGTCTCAAAGAAATTTTAAAATGAGCACACATATGCCAATCATTCTTAAAAAGCAAAAATGCTGATACCAAAATTACAGCTTCTTGAGCCTATTTTTTGCACAAAAATTAACACTTTTAGTTAACATGTTAATCTATTGATCTCCCATATATATATATATATGTATATATATATATATAGAGAGAGAGAGTGAGGGTATTTAAAAAAATGTTAACATTTCTATAGGAGTTCCTTTAAGATAGTAGGATTTTAAAGTTTCTACTTGTTCACTATCCCTGTAAACTCATTGGAAACTTCCTCAGGTGGTCTCCATAATATCAGTTCTTCTTTTTTAATATATGCCCATAGAAATATTAACATATTTTTAATCACCAGTGTAAGATTCCAAGAATGTTTTCACTAAGATGGTGAACAAGTGGAAACTGTTTGAAATCATACAAAGGTATTTCTATTAGGGTGTTACCTTTTTTTCATAAACTAGTATATCCTTACAAATTTACTTAATGTAGGACTTCCTTGATAATAGCCACAGTACAGACTATAAAAAGTTACAACCATTTGTATACTATGAATAAATGAACATGTCATAACAAGCTGTTAATAAGTAAAAATCAAAGGCAACTTCAGGTGTAAAGTTTAACTAGTATCATTAAAGAATATATATTGAAGCTAATCTATCTAGGATTATAAAAAATCTTTAAGGTTTCTTAATTGTCAAAGAAAATAATAAATCATCCTTTATGTTATTATTACTATATATGATATTAACAGAATGTTTGAATGTTACACCCTTTTATCACCTCTGATAATAATGCACCATTCCATTTAGATTATAAAGAATGAAAGGGAAAAAAGAATATGCTAAATTTCAAAGAGTAAAAAAGAAAGCAAATACAATAAGAAAGAAAGAAGAAAGAAAGAAAGAAAGAAAGAAAGAGGAAGTGATAATGCTAGACATCAAAATCTTATCATGTGCTTCAATGAAGTGGGAGAAATAAAAAAGAAAAGAGAAGAAAAAAGGAAAGTAAGATAGAAAGAGAGAAAGAAACAAAAAAATAGATCAAGAGATAAAGAGAGGAATGAGTAAAAGAAAGTATTTTTCAAAATTATTTTGGAAGTTTATTTTCAAACAAAAGAAATATATATATATATATATATATATATATATATATATATATATATTTCATAGATAATAATAAGATCTTTCAAGAACAACAAATTATTCAATTTTAATGAAAATTTTGGTAATTATTTGTTAACAATACTTTTAAGTTTAAGTATGAAAATATGAAAACTAAAACTTATAAAGAATGGAATTTTGATGGTTAATGCTTGTCTTTATTAATGCAATGATTCAGATTATGTAGAAGATGCTTTTATAAAGGTTACCACCCAAAGGATAGCAGGATAGAAGTTATATTGAGATATGTATGTACACAACCCCTCCACCATAGGCAGGATGGGACACAAAGTCAGTTTTTTAGCTAAGCAAAACTGGTATAAATTCAGAGTTTTCCTTCTCTTAGACTTGCGACCAAACCAAGACTAAAGAATCCATTTGAGCAGAGAACATATGAAAAGTGAAATGCAAACAGTTTTACTTAGAATTTGAACCAGGGTCATCACTTCCGTTTCTTATGAGAATAACTTATGCTACGTGTACCTCCTATTTATGCACTGGTAAATTTTATTCAATAATTTTAGTCAGGTAGAAACACTCAACTCAGAAAACAACTATATTTAGCAATTGAAATGATTGTATCATGTGCTAGTATCATTCAAGCATTGATTCCTTTTTTCAGCTATGTCATTTTCCAAGGATGAATTTATTTCATAGATAAATCATACAAATATTTAAAAAAACAAATTTTGTGAGAAACTTCTAACATTTGCTAAATTGACAGTATTATATTTGGGTGATAAATTCTATGAAATTTAGATTTTGGTTTGATTTGGTTTGGTTTGGTTTTATGGCATATCAACCACCGAAAGGTTATTTAATGCCAAATCTATTTTTATACACATAAACAGTCCTATTTCAAATAATTCAGCTAAGCAAAAGTACACAGTTAAATGTAAAAACAGTTCTATTTCAAGCAATTCAGCTTTGCATAAGCATACAATTTAGTTCTATTTGACCTATAGATAGGACCCTATCAGGTGCTACCACTCCAGGCCGGAGTGGACCAAGGAGTGATGGCAATGAAAGGGTACTCCGCATTTCCCAAAGCTCCTGTATTACTGAAGCCTTACCATCAGATTGTTTAGTGTCACACACAATACAATCATTAAGGGACTCTTACCCCTCTGCAGAGATGCAGTCGGTGTATTCTGCAGCCCCAGACAACTGGGCCAATGAAATTTAGACTGAACAGGATTAAATACAGTAGGTAGTCCCTATGGGATAATGACTAAAGTGCTTGACTGCAATGTTGAAATAAACAAATTTGCACTCCAGTCAAGCTATTACATTCACATAGCTAAAATGTACGAAGCCCTTTATTTTCCCAGGTATCAGTTTAATAGAATCAATGCTATTCTTCTATAAGGAGGGTTTTGACATTAAAAAGTCCATGAAGGTTGATATGCCATTAAACAAAAAACTAAATCGATCAAACTAAATAAAGTATGATTTTCATTGCTTAACAGGGAAATAGTGTAACATTCTTTGCTGAATAAAATATAGAATTGAGTGCATTAAAGAAGGACCTTCAGTCCGAGTATTCTCGCAAACATTTTGAATTTTCTGTTTGCTTTTTATCAAAATTGATCTGGTTGACCATCTTTTCTAAATGCTAAAGTTCTTGATGATGTGTTTGAGTATTTAACTTGCTCACCCTCAAAATTTCTTAGATTGAACTGTCTACAACAGATGTTTTCAAGGCTATACAGAAGTTATAGTTTAAATACTATACCACCCATGAATAGTTACATATCTTATATATATATATGCAATTTTATTTTTGATTACAGAATTACAATTTTATCTTTGGTTACAAAGCTGTAGAGTTTGGCAAAAATTAATGCCTAATAATATCCATTTTGATCATATTCTGTTTTACTAAAAATAAGAAAAATGCTTAATTTAATGGTTATTACCATAGGAAATGAAATCTGCAACTAAATTTTAAATCCTACACAAAGCTGTTTTCGTTTCATTTTCTGCTAATGCTCTTGATAAATGTATCAATCCAGCTGTTCTCCACTTTAAATAATAGGGCAAACTGGGTTCTTTTGCCTTGGTCAGGCAACCAGTCTAGGAGAAAGAGAACTGAATTATCCACTTAAAAATTGACATAGTCTCATATGCTGATTGTTGGGGAGGGGTAGGGTAAATACAAAAATGAAAAATCCTGATATCTTTGGTTTAAAAGAAAATGAATTATTTTTTAAATTGTTTGGACTGTACTTATTTATATGCAATACAGTAGAAGATTTAAAAAACAACTTGCACAATTGGAGAGTGAATAATTTGCTTTCATTTGCAAATTTGTTAATTGATTCACTTGTTTAATTTTTAAGGCTTTGTACTAAATCTCAGTTGCTCTTGGTTTTAAAGTGCCTCATTGTACCATAGTGAACTATACTAGCGGAGTGTTGCCAGTGAGTTTGATACTCACTAGATGACAAATACTTCTGGTTTGCCTGGTTTATTTCCTACAATGATAATCTTTATGCTGATCAGCTCCTAAGTATTTCTTGACATCAGAGAAAAAAAATAGTTCATTGAAATGAGATTTTTATTTGTACAATAATATCAATAGCATTGTTTGTTCTATCCAAGTTGATATAGTGAGACATCAGCTTTAGTGCTCATGCTTATATATTAATCAGCAGTACTTATCTCTACAACAAATGCATTTTCAGATGGTCACTGATATTTATCAATTAGTGTGTGTGTTAATAGTTTCATGCCTAACATGTATCTCACTTTTGAAATCAAATAGTAATATTTTCTATTATTATTTCTTTGTATATTTTTACAGGTTACAAAAAATGAAGATGGTGTTGTATTTTTGGCAAAGGGGTGCTGCCATATCTTCACATCAAAGTGAACAGATTGTCACTGCAGTTCAACAATGCAGTAACCAACTGATATTGAGGAGGACATTGGATATTTGGGTCCACCAGTTGTGGTTGATCTGTGAGTCCCGCAGAGCTGACCGCTGGATCTTAAGGTTAGTTAGTAACATGAAATTATAAACCTAGTTGATTATTTTCACTAATAGACAAACTGGCGGATAGTTCCTATGGTGTAGTGTGTAACATGGTAGACTATGATATCATAGTAAGTGAGCTCAAATTCCAGTCATATTATTCTGTTCACTTTTGGACTAATACCCCTGGGAAAGGTATGAACCCTCCTATCCACCCAGCTCTGGGTTAAATAGTAACACTGGTGTTCTTCTAAAAGGATGGCTTTGGCATTAAATATCTCTTGAAGATTGATATGTCATTAAATAAAAAGAAAGCAATACACTTACAGACAGATTTTAAGTTGGTCACAGAGGTTCATAAAAGTTTGGCAATATTTTTGAAACATGAGGCATTATTCAGCATCTCTGAATGTCTTTGCCGAAGTTGTAAAGATGATAAATTACACTGGACAGTGAAATGTTCAGTTGGCCCAATACCCTCCAAGTGCTACTAGCCAGATTTGCCTCTGTAGCTTGGAGCATGACCTTGGAATCCACAGTTTTAGACCCACATGACCTTGCTTGATAGTTGAGGTTCTTGTAACCTGATTAAAATTTCTTGAACCATCTGGTTACTGTGTTATGATCATCTTCCACTCAATAAATATTTTTGGTTGCTTCCACAATGTTATAGCCCAGTTTAAACTTGTTAACCATGAGTTCCAAAATTAGACGTTGTTGCACATTCATTTGTGCTACTTTCAAATCATACACAGAGTGAATCAAAGCACAATGTGTCAGTGCACCAACTACTGCAATGTTATCATTCACAGCAGGTAGCTTCCATGGATTGAACTAGTTTGGTCACATGATATATGTGCTGTAAGCTAGTTTGTATACAAATATTATCAAACATTTTACTTACTTATTTTGTGTTAAAATATTTTATTCATGACAATAACCATTACATCACAGGTAACTACTCGGTTTTTCTTTCTGTGTTACTGTATCAGAGCAAAAATAGTACATTGCAATGAGATTATTATTTGTACAATAATATTAACATCTAAGTTGTGCGGTCCCAGTGATGCAGGTTTGAACTTAATTTATGTAATTACATTCACTGTCAGATTAATATCCTAGGGAAAAGTATGAACCATCTTATCCTTTAGCTATGAGTTAAATAGAACCACTAATGTTCTCTAAGAAGGATGGACTTGGCATTAAATAACCCATGAAGATTGGTATGCCATTAAACAAAGAAACTAAATGAAATCAAGTCAATAAGTTAAGTGTAAGGTCAGCTTTTGCACTCATGTCCATTATTTTAAGTGGCAGAACTTACCCAAACTACGTATGAGTTTTAAGATTGTCACTGATGTTTATAAAGTATTTTATGTTAATATCCTTTATCTATCTAAGTCTAACAAACATCTCCTTTTTGAAATCTTATTGTGATATTATCTCTCCTGAAGTTGTTTTCATGACAGTCATATTTGTGATATTAGATTCTGAAAACGAGATGCATTTTTCCACAAAAAATAAATAAATAGATAAAATGTTAACACAAAGTACTTTATGAATATCAATGACCATCTTAAAATCTGTATGTAATAGGAGTAAGTTAATCATAAAAGTTAACGCCATGATTTATAATTAGATCACTGACATTCAAAGAGAACTGATATAATTTTCAAAGCTCTAAACAACATTTGCCCATATTACAAATGGATTTTAAAATGGTGACTAATGTTCATAAAGCCCTTTGTTTTAAAATCTTTTATCTATGCCTAACATACAGCTCACTTTTGAAGCCTAATTGCAATGTTGGCTATTCAGAGGTTCTTTCAAAATAACCATATTTTTAATTGTGAATTGAATTACCACAACCAGAAAATCCGGCAAACACTTGCACACAATATACGTAAACATTGGACAACCATTTTGACCTTATTAGGTCTCCTCAGCAATGTATACTGGGATCTCCCCAACTGGAGATTGAACCAGCAACCACAGAATGCAGAGTTGAAATTCTACGGCTGAGCCACCAATTCACCTCACACACAAGTGTGTGGGGTTTAAAGATTTTTATGGTTGTCAGTGGCTAAGGGCAAGACTGTGTTGCCGTAAGATATCTGACTCCATATTTTGGTTATTTAGTTTTACCCCACGTTGACTGGCCGGTGCAATGCCTTGCCCAAAGAAAGTCCACAAGAAATATACAAAGGGAAAGATAGAAACAGACAAGAGACGAAAAACTTTTCTTTCATACTTTCCTTTATTTACCTGGTGAATGGACTAACCAACGCTACGTCTAAAGACATAGCGTGGTGCCCAAAACACCAGATAGTAAAATCGGTATTGTCGGTTCGACGTCACTACCAGAAAAGAGGTCGGTTCACAGAAAACCTGAGTATTTATCTCTCTTCACCGGCTCCAAATTCGCTACGCCAAAATCCTTCTAATTTTGGCGCGACCGCTTCTCATTGGCTACTTTACATTTTATTATTTTTCTTTTTTCTGATTTTAAGCGGATGGATGCGTGGAGCCTTATGCGTGGCAACGCATTTATACATTTTGTATCAGGCAGCCGACGAGTCAACATCCGGTTGGGAGTTCTTTGGTAATTCCTAAATCGCCACAAGTGACACCAAATTAACTAGTCATGGTAATTGTGTGGACAATTAACCTGAATGTGTCTTGCAAGTTACATCTATACTCTTTACAGAGGACATGGTCACCTCCAAGGTCATGTCTTCCCAGGAGGATTGGAAATAAACATCCGTCAAATTATTATAACTTCAAGGGCAAGGATATAGATATATAGTGGGGGAGATCATGGTATACATTGCTGATGAGACCTGATAAGACCTGATATGGTCGAAACAGCTGTCCAATGTTTCCGTATGTCATGCGTAAGTGTTCGGATTTTCTGGTCGTGGTAATTCAATTCACAATATAATTCTTCTACTTAAAAAAGAAAAATGTACATCCATATTTTTAATGTTGGATTCTTAAACTGACTTTCATGTTAGACATGAATAAATAAAAGATTTTTACAAAAGTACTTGATGAACATCAGTGACCATCTTAAAACCTGAGTGCAATGTGGGTAATGATAAAATAAATGAAATTGTCAATTAGATTTTGGTTTAGTCTTATTTGTTTTACAGCATATCAACTCCTTATGGATTATCTAATGCCAAAATTTGTTTCATTTCTAAATGTTTCATTATAATCATAACAATATTTTCAATGTTCATTGCATTTTGAATTGCACTTTGTTCATAATCCTTTGTTTTCACTCTGCTTGAAATCATACAATATCAAATATTCCTATCAAATATTAATGATGAATAAACAATTGGATTATTTACATTAACCATTCCTATTTAATAATAGTCATTTGTTCGCAAACAGTTTGATGATTTTAAGTGGCTAATAATCCTTAGTAATTAATCTTAGTTTCAAGTAACTTGATATCAATCATTCAAGTAACTTATATAAGTTATATAGTATCAAGTTTCCCATCAAATACAAATGATTTTAAAATAAATCTATTTGATCCATAAATCGAACCCTAACTGGTACTACTACTTTGGGTCAGAGTGGACCTGGGAGTAATGGTTATGAAGAGGGTCCTCACACTCTCCAGAACTGGATCTTCATTATTGGATGCAGTTTACTGTCAAATCCAGGACAAAGATGGAGGCTCTTGTGGTGCAATGGTTATCATCGTAGGTAATGGACATTGTGAAATGAGTTCAAACCCTAGACAAGGCTGTCTGCATTTTTCATAACACTAATACTCTAGGGAAAAGTGATGAATTCAATTACTCTCCCTCCAGCTATGGGTTAGTAGTAGGCCAGATTTGGTTCTTTTGTTTTGGTTAGGCAACCAGTTGAGGAGAAGGAAAACTCTTGAATACAAACCTGTTAAACTCTGCTTAAAAATTGACTTTGTATCACATCCAGCGGAACCAGTAAATACATGCCCAGGATAAAGATTGTAAAATCAATATCAATTAAAGATTGAAAATTATGTAAGTTCTTTTTTAATTTCTGGTGTTTTTATAAATAATCTATTGATATTTATATTTATTGTGACGGCAAATTAAAATAAAAAGATCCCCGGATGATCAACCATTTAAAAGCGTATGGGAACTGGTGCCTTTAAATATTGTTATCACCAAATGGGGAGTTTATTTTTCGCTCGTGTGAAGACGGGGCGGTCTGGCACTTGATCCCTTGTAGAATAAGTCCTTGTTCAGAGTCCTTTCTTGGGCATATAGGAACTGGCATATTATGTGGGGGTTAATTTATGGCTAGACTGACCGCCGTTGGCAAGGGGTTTCCACATTTCACACTGCACACACACCCACCAAGGCCACTAGTTCCTCCTCCCCTAGAACAATGGAAGATATGGACCTCTAGGTTTAGATGTAATAATATTGATTATAGTAGTCGACAACTCCGGTTTCCTGTATAATATTTTTAAAGGAATTCATTGGGCAATTTAAGCGAGAATAACATAAGGCGGAAGAAGCTGAAAAAGATACATGAAATAGCAACTTTGATAGTAGACGACACAAATGAACAACTTCAACACGTGGGAACATTAAAATATATCAATCTTTTTACTACACACGTGGATATACATATTCAACGCGTCGGCTATATTATTAACGGATAGTACATAAACATAAATGTCTTTCTTCTTTTCTTTTCTTTCTTCTTTCTTCTTTCGTCTTTCTTCAAATTGAGAGAAACAGAGAAAGTATATAATTGGATATAGGGAGAAACAATCTTAGAGTTTACTTATCTTCACGACGACTTTCCTTTGGAGAATATTTTCTTTTTTTACGGGTTGATGGAATTTATTTATGCATATCGCTCTGGCTTGAAGGTATGGGTTTCACTTGTCCAAGATACTTTCCGTCTTCCCCCGGTGATTTCGGAAGTAGTTTCAATATATCTTATCATTTCAACTACTGTTCCGCAAATCCCGGTTTTGATGCTTCACCCGGAGTTTGGCATGAGATCCATTCACCACGACCTCTGTCCCAAAACTGATTTTCTTTTTCCCTATTTCCGCTGACAGAAGAAGGGGGCTATTTTCGTTTTGGAATTCTAGCCAATTATTTGGCTTCTATCTTCTTCCTTCCCCTGTCAGGTGATTCGTTAGGGCTGCTATATGTCCCTGTACCCCATTCTTTACCCATCCAGTCACAAAGTACAAACATCTGTTGGTTTCCATTCTGACCTGGATTTGTAACTTGAGGAATTGACCTAGATTCCTCTTTCAAAGGTCAGTCCTTGGCCTGTTTATTCAAATACGGAGGAATAGTAGTAATCCTCCACTTCTCCTCTCTCAGTGGGAGACCATGTGACATTATCCATAATTAGTTAAGTAAGAATAAGTGACAACCTCCCATATAAAATCTTTCCAAGATCAATTGATAGAAACAAGACAGGTAATAACTAATTGAACATATGAGTCAAGGAATAATCTTGTGTCATATCCTGCTCATGTGACAGATAAAATTACATCTGCTCAACAGATTAAGATATGCATTAATATTAAACACTCATGTTATACATTAGTATTTAATATACTAACTTGTATATTTTATTTGTATAGGGAACATAAAACTAATGGATAGAGAAAATTTTCAGCAAGAAAATACTTTTCTCCAACATAGTCACCACTATCAGCTATGAATTTTCACTTATTATTATTACACACAGATTTTAATGTTGGTTAGTTGGTTGGTTTGCTGGCTGGTGTTTTATGGCATATCAACACTTAGGGGTTATTTAATACCAAATATTATATATATATATATATATATATATATGTTCAGTGTTCCATATGTCGCATATGGGTGTTTGCCGAATTTTCTACTCATGGTAATTCAATAAAAATATAATATCAATTCCTCTATTCAAATATAAAAATATAATTCTATTTCCAGCCCATGAGGTTAATGTTATGTGTATTCATAACACCGACTTGGGAAGACATAGCCCCATAGGTGACGGTGTCCTCTGTAGGGAACACGTACCTTCAAGACACATCAGGTTAAGTGGTCACAGATTTTCACCATGACTAGTTAATTTGGCATCACTTATGTGTGATATAGCCCTGTGGCCCAGTGGTGGAGCTTTGGCTTCTGCATTCTGTTGTTGTTGGTTCGGTTTCCAGTGGTGGTGATCATGGTATGCACTGCTGATGAGACCTAATAAGGTTGACACAGCTGTTCAGTGTTCCGTATGTCACATAAGGGTGTTTGCCGAATTTTCTAGTCATGGTAATTCAATAAAAAAAAAATATATATATATATATATATTTCATTAAGAAAAAACAATATACCGGTCACATTAGGATTATAAATTTATTTCCATCCTGTTATGTGTTACATATATATATATATATACACAATCTATAAGTGAATAGTTTGTATGTAACTTTATTTATAAATAAGTAGTTAGAGCTCATTTATTTACATACAGTTAAATAGTTTCTAGTTGTGCTACTTAACATTAGTAATTCTATTAACCAAGTATTCCAATGTAATACAAACAATTTGCACATAGCTGTATGATTTCAAATAACTAATTATAATAATTGTTAGTAAATAGTTGACCCATAAATGGAACCCTAACAAGTACTAACACTCCATGTCAGAGTGGACCTGAGAGTAATGATAATGATGGGGTACTCCACATTCCTTAAAGCTCCACTATCAGATGCAAGACATTTGTAATGGGGTTTTTTACTCCTCTGCAGAGGTGCAGTTGAAATATTCTAAAGCTCAAGTTGACTAGGCCGATAGATTTTAAGATGGTCACTGATGTTCATAAAGTGCTTAGCATAAATTCTTTTTATTATTGGTTTACATGAAACTCACTTTCATAATCTAGTAGCAAAAATATGTTTATCATGAAAGATCTTCTTGATAGGCAATATTGCTTGTGATGTATTTGTTCTCTTTGTTTGATAAAATATTCCAAATAAATAATGCCTTATAATTATCAACACTGGTTAGTCAAACTTGGTTTACCAATTCCATTTCCTACTACAATAACCATTATGGAAAGAGTCTAGTTTACCATGATATTATACCATCCATAAATAAGGACAAATTTATGCATACATACATATATATGTATATTACATATTCCTTATGACATATATATATATATATATATATGTATGTATATATATATAAATTTGTCCTTTTATATATATATATATATATATATATATATATAATATTGGGGTGTAGCAAATGGAACTACTGTAACAACAGATAAGCAGAGACCACCCGAGTTGAATGTGGAAGAAAGTTAATAAGTATACCATACCTGAACAAGCTTCTTTTTCTTTTTTTTTACTGAAGTGAAAATTAATCTCAAGGGTAAGATTCAAAGATGTGTGAAACATTAAAAGGAATACAGTGGTACACTTTTCATGAACTGTGTCACATCCAGCTGATGTGGCATCCTGCTCAGGTGGAAGAGTTGGGTAAATACACACTTTCTGAAGTACTTTGACTATTGCTAGATTTGCCAGAGTAGGTGTACTGAATGCTAAAAAGTCTTGAAGAAAATTATCATTTGATTCATTATCAATTTCTGTTTTGGTAAATACATATTCAGTCTAGATAATTCCCTGTTGATGGAGTTTAAGATATGCTGACTGTATCCTCGACAGAAGGGTAAGGCCCGCCACACAAAAGAAGAGGTGTCCTATTTATGAGACTAAACTGCATCTGATTGTGAGGTTCCTGTTCTGGAGATCTGAGAAGTGTGGAGTACCTCTTTATTGCCATTACTACTTGGTCTAACTCTAACCCAAAGAGGTAACACTTATAAGACTCCAATCTATAGGTCAGATAGATCTCTTTAAAAATTATTCATATTTAATTGGACCATCTGCAAAAAAAAAACTCTTAAGAAACATCTACACAAAAAATGCAAACAAGAATGAGTTATGAATGTGATTCCCTAACCTTCTGGCTTAAAATAACCCTAAATTAGTTGACATGCCATTAACCAATCAATTCAGTGTATATACTTTTTAACCACTTTTTGTGTGTGTATATAAATATATATATATATACATAAATATATATATATTCAGGTATACCAAATGAAACTGCAGATCATAAGAGGAAGAGTCCTCATGGTATTATGGCTAAAGTGCTGGATTGCAGCCTCAAAGTATACGAGTTCAAACTCCAGTTGCCCTTTTAGAACTAATACCCTTGGGAAAGCTATGAAACCCCTGATTCCCCCTAAGTATTGGTTAGACATCACCACTGTTCTTCTACAAGGATGGCTTTGACTTTAAATACACCATGAAGGTTGATATGCTATTAAATACAAATACAAAAAGAAAGAAAGATTATTGGTGACCACCATAGTCATATAAGGAAGAAAGTTTGTATGCATATCATACCATCAATATGTACAAAAGGTATAAAACTAATGAATAGAGCAAGTTTTTAATAAGAAAATACTATTCGTCCCCACAGTCACCACCATCAACAATGCATTTTCATTAGGAATGAATAAGAACCTTCAAGCTACATTCATAAAAATCTGCTTCAGTGATGATGACATCATTCTCAGGAAAATGTTATCACTGTAGTCCATCTTTAATCAGTCCCATTTGGGTTTTTAACCTTTCATCTGGTATTCATTCTAGGAAAAAGTCAATCAATTTAGTTCCAGGGAGCATTCATCCTGATAGCACCAGTCCTCTCATTTAAAAAGTGTAAGGGCTGGTTTGATTGCCCCTGAAGGAGAATGCCCAAGGAATATGAGTAATTTTTGCCCCCCCCACATACCTTGCTATCAGTGGAGCACCCTCACATTAAACTGGCCTTGTGTCACATTTTGACCTTGGGGGGATCTACAGAAATACCTTCATCAGCCTCATTTATGTGGATTTGCTGATTTAAGTACACTTCATTTTATGGGTTGATAGCTGTATTGAATGTAATTTGTCACTCACATCATTATTGCCACTGTCATCTAATGGGTAAATTTTCCTGCTATGAGTAAATTGTTGGACAAAATGAATTCTTTAGCCATGGTTAAACAACTGGTCAAGAAGGAAAACTGTGAATTCAAAACAGCTGTGCTTCACATAAAAATTAATCTTGTATTGCTTCCTAATCGTGTCTGAGGAGTTGCATAAATACTCCCACCTGATATTTGTTATCTACAAATGTTCAGTTTAAATCTACCAAACCCCTCTTTTTAGGTGGAGTACAGCTGATTTACCTTCTCTTTGAGTGGGTTAAACCAGTTTTATTCTGCTAAAAACTTGACTTTGTCACATCCTGCCTGTGGTAGAGGGGTTGGATAGATACATACATTGCTGGTGAAAATGCATAACTAGGTGGAAAAATAATTTTTTGTCGCTAAAAACTTGCTCTCTGTAAAGACTATACTATGCTCTCTGTTTCTATTGTAGTTGTCATGGAAATAAATTAGAGGCTTTACATTCATATGGTCCCTTATATGAACCAATTGTCCCCAGATTACATTGGCAGCTGCCTTCTTACCTTCTAGGCCACATCCCTAGTACCTTAACTATATACAACATACATCTCTCTCTTATTATTCAGTCTTCTACAATTTTCAAATAACTTATTTAATGTGATGTATTTGATCAAACTTACCAAGTGTGTTAGCCTTTGCAGACACGAAAATTCAATGATTACTATTTCCCTAGGTATTTGGTATCTTCTGATCTATGTTGGTTAAAAATTGATTTTAATTTTAAGTCAACCTGTCAAGGGTTGATTTCCCACTCTCCAGAGCTTCAAAAGTGGAGCCTCATCAAAATATGTATTTTAGTGTCATATCCAGAGAATCTTTTTTTTTTTTTTTTTTTTAGCTTGCCCTTTTGGAAGAGTTACAGTTGGTGGTTGGCAATGCTGACAAGGGGTTCTACGTGTGTACATGTGTATGTATCTCAGTGTGTATGTGTCTCAGTGTGCATGAGTGTGTATGTGCATATGTGTGTGCGTGTGTGTGTGTGTGTGTGTGTGTGTGTAGTGATATTTCTCCTTTTGTTGATAGAGTTTTTTTGTCAATATTCTATTCACCCTTCCTCTGCAGTCAAGAATGTATTATTCTTATTCTGGATTTTGATATCGAACTGTTTTCTTTATTTGTCTAGTATGTAACTGATTTTGTTTGAATAAAGCCTTTGGTTAAGGCAACCTTTATTTTTACTACAATATATATATATATATATATATATATATATACTTTCTTTAAGGAAAAACAACGAAACCGGTCACATAGGATTATAAATTTATTTCCATCCAGTTACGCATTTTTGAAATTTAAAACACATGAAAAAAAATTAACAGGACTTCTTCAGATCTTTTTGATAAAAAAAATAAAATAGACACATAAGAGTGGGAGGGGATAGAAGAGGGGTGAAGAGTTACCTCTTCATTAAGCCCACTTCCATTCTAAATTTAAATTTCGGTTAGCAATGTTGTAAATTTATTTTTTTTAAATTTCTTTAATTAATAATATTTTAATTACATTTAGACCTAAATTACAGATTTTTTATTGAATTAGATTTAAACTTCAATTAATAACCTCACGTAAAGATACAGTAATAGATATATTAAACTAAAAACAAAAACAAATATTTAATTTATTTACTATATTTTAAAATTTCAAAACTGTTTAGAAAGCATTAATCAGTTCTACTTTTTATGCGTAGTATGTATGTATTATATGCTTTTTCATAATTTTCTATCTAACAATTTATTTTATTTATTCTCAAAATTAGCTCTATGCTTTTTAAAATATTTTGGTTAAATATTTATAGTTTAAATTTAGCCCTATGTCTACACCTAGCTATTAGTTCATTTCTCTTATTTAATAATTTTTTTGGCTCAGGAAAAAGCAAAATGTGGATTTTTTCTTCAAGACACAGATTGCACCTACTATTGAAAGATTTTGGGGTACTAGATCTTTTCAATATGGACCATTGTATGTCAGGGGTTAACCCTTTATTTTTTAATCCCCAATAATGTTTTGATAGAGCAGTTTGATTTTTTTTATGCTCATGGGAGAAGGAAAATTTATGATTTCCATATCTAATTTTCCAATTAGTAGACGAAATGCCAATATAATATTTCTAATCACTTATGTCCTCTTTTGGATAAATAATAGCTTGATATACTTCATTATCTAAATTACACAAACCGTTTCGTCTACTAATTGGAAAATTAGATATGGAAATCATAAATTTTTTTTCATGTGTTTGGAAATTTCAAAAATGCGTAACTGAATGGAAATAAATTTATAATCCTATGTGACCGGTTTCGTTGTTTTTTCTTAAAGAATTTATTGCTCTGTATTATTGGTACATTGAGCTCTTTACCAGGAAAATTTTAAATATTTCTTGTCCTGATGGAATTACTCCCAACTCCGGTTTAACTGGACCAAGAATACTATATATATATATATATATATATATATATATATATATATATATATATATATATATATAGTTATATCGCACCAAGTATTCCTATTGAATAGGAATGAGCTTTAAACAGTTCTAGTTGACCCCAATCTAGGTCAGAGTGTGCCTTTTAGTAATGGCAATGAAGGGATGACTCCACACTCCCCAGATTTCACCATCATACCCAGGAAATCTCTTTTTAAAGGGTTTTTACCTCTCTGCAGGGGATACAGTCAACAGAGCAGCATGGATAAAGAGGTTCTGCTGTAGTTAAAAATCAAGACAAACTTATCAAACTGAAAACTAAGAACAGGAATGTAATTGGTTGGAATTAATTGAAAATTTCTTCCAAGCAGAGATTGTTAGTTATATGGGGGAGGGGGGTAAGAGGTCCATTTTTAGGTTTTGTCTTTAATAAGACAGATAAGGTGTCTATATTATCAAGCTGGCTTTGTTGTCTTGGCAAGATTTATCTCTTTAAACTGGGACAATGTCTAATACAGTTCAGTGTAATCTTTCCAAGGTCATGGAGTAACACTTAAGCATTTAAACAAATACTGACATAAAAAAGTATAAGTATGATAACTTCATTGTTAAAAAATTAAAGATTACCACTTCAATTAATCATTTAAAAAATCAGCAAATAAAAGTAAATAATCATGTATAAATATAAAAGTACTTATATCTAAATAATTAGTAATAAACATAGAATTTTGACTTGTTTTTACACATGCTGTAAAAATGTGAGATTATTTGATCAAGAATTGGTCAAGTTATTGGATTACAAAATGATATTAATTTTTCTGAAACCCTCGATCAATAAACTTTTGAGTTTCATCAAATGATTGTATCTTAGTTGATACATGAAACTTTTAATCATGAGAGAAATTTATAAAAGAAGTGAAATTTTAATTTCTTTTAGGTTTAATGCTGCTCTGTGGGTCAGTATTTAAGCATGTTTTGATTTACAATTGGCTCAACAGATCAGCTCCAGATGTGAACCATTGGACAACCTACACAGGTGATTTGTTTATAGTGCTGAAGGGTTTCTGTTGAACCAGACACACATTTGAATAAAACAGAAGAACTGTGCACCAATATGTCATAGATTCTCTTGAAAAACAGTCATCAAGTTTTGAATTCAGAACTTTTTCTTCTCTGAGACAGGTTCCTAGCCAAGGCTAAGAAAATATATCAATTTTTATAGGTATAACTCAAAAACTTAAAAAAGCCCCTAAAAAGTTATTTATTGAATCAACTAATACTTTTTACTTAAATTAAAGTGCAAGATTTTTCATCTAAAAATAAGGATACACTTTTTATTCTCAGCTTCATTTTATTGATACATTTTTACTGGGTAAAAAAAATCAATTTAAACAAATACCTTTTTATCACATTGTAACTCAACAGGTAATTAAGAACTGAATTTTAATTTTTTCATATTAAAAAAAAAAGTCTTTAGAAAAATAAAATAATAATAATGTTTCAAGCCACTTATAAGTTTAGGGTTATATCTTTTTACCCAATATTTCAAATATAGATAAAAGAATATTCCTAAAATAATAGAAAATTGTTATACATGAATTCTAAGCCAACACTGGTTGGTCCATGTGTTAAAGTCCATAGGAGAATGTTGCTTTGACTTTATCCTCACTTCTCCAGCAGTACCCAGCATATCTTGTTTGTCTTACTCTGATGGTTTACATGATGGGTGGTAAGTGGCTATACAGCTGCAGTTTTGTAGGGTACTACTTCCAGGATTTGTTCAAAACAGCACTTGGCATTCTTGTGTAGCTCTCATCTAGCTTTTTCTCAAAGTGTTTTGTTAGAGTCGAGTTGTACCGACACTGCCACAATTTAAAAGAAATCCTAATTTATTTTATCTGAGAGATCAGATTTCCATATGATGAATAGCTTATCAATTGCAGTTCATGCTTTTCCCATACATAAGTTGCCATCACTTTCAGTTGATGAAATATTGCTGCTGAGGTATGTAAACTGTTTTACTAATTTCAGAGGCAAACAACTTAAAGTGGAGATGGCTCCATCTTGTTTAAGACACATTAACTCTGTTTTATCTACATTCCCCAAGAGGCTAATGCCTCTGGCTGTTTGCTCCAGGCTGGGCAGCAAGAATTTGGCTTGAGTAGGTGTATTTGAAAATCTACCCACAGTAGTGTTGCCTCCAGATTTTTTGCATGTACTCCTTCAACGGCTTGACAAATAGTCAGAATCTGAAACTGTATATCAATTTCTCCAAAAGCCTGATTTTTCATAAGACTTTTCTCAACTTCAGATTGGATATTATTGAGAAGCAGGACATTATAAACCTTAGTAGCTGTAGCAGTAAGAGTTATTCCTCTGTGATTCTTAGTGATTTTGAGGTCACCTTTCTTGGGAAGGGAAGGATGTAATATTTTGTTCATTGCACTATTGCACTTGATGTATTCAAGTCAGTTTTTTTTGTATGTTTAAGTTCTTCCAGGGATTTCTTAAGTTTCCGTGCACTGGAGTTTGTTGGCTTTCTCCTATTAAGTAAGGATACTCTTTTCCTGTCATCTCATTTTTCCCCAATTACTATTAACTTTCAGGGAACTCTACATTTGGATATTGTTTTAGTCAGTATACACTCATAAAAATTTAATACATACATGATAAACATACAAGGAGAGTTAACAAGAATATATGAATCTGTTCCAGCAGATAAAATGTGCACATTCTGTTCTATGAAGAAACAAAATATAAAATGAGTAAAAAATGGTAAAAACTTACTGGAGTTTTGTGGTTTAGCCATGTGGGTTCATGTTTCAATAATTAGATACGTCCATCACCAGGGTTTGAGACAAAGTCTCTCTTCTTTTCAACAAACAGGCAAAAAAGCATGTGTTAACCATTTAAAGAAGAAGAACATGACCATGAAACATACAAAAGACATACTACCAAAATCCTAGTGAAACATTTATTGTCTGCCTCCAATGTATAAATATATATACTCCCCCTACCTTCATTTTTAACTCCCATTTTTCCTCCTTCCTTCATTCTTTTGTTCCTTTTCTTTTTTCTTTCTTTCTTCTTTTATTTTAAATGCAAGTTCCAGCAATGCCATATGAATTGCCTTTTATCCCTACGTGATGGTTGTGGTTTTACACTACATGAAGCTTTAATCACAATAGAAAAACTGTTTGGAATTGCTTTTTGGTCTCTCTCTATATAATGGATTCTCACATTGATCTTGATGTATGAGGGTCCAACAGTTCAGTTAAAGATACGAACTATTGGACTACCTACACAGGTGATTTGTTTATAATGGTGAAGGTTTGTGAAGAACCAGCCACACTTTTTGGATAAGCTAAAAAGAATGGAGCACCAGTGCATCTTTGATTGTCTTGAATGTCATTCCTCTGATTTTGAATTCAGAGTTTTTCCTTCTCCTAGAATGGATACTCTACCAAAGTTAGAGAACCATATCTACCCTACAATTTTATCAATAGTTGATATATATATATATATATATATATATATACTTGGACTGCATTTGGTTATTATGAAAACAATTAAGCAACTCAGTCATCTTTCAGAATACTTAAATGTACAGTCACTTAGTAAGAGCAGCTGTAAAGCCTATATGCCAGACTAAGCAAAGCTTAGTAAATAACAATTATGGCAAAGTCACATTGAAAGCACCTGTTCCTGTCAAAGTGACGAAGCTGTTCAGTAATCTGATGAGTTATAACTGAGTAACAGCAGGTACAATAAGCAACCTGAGACCTGTTTATTCAAACTAAGAAAAGCTTAGTAAATAACAAATAAGTCACCTTTCGGGCACTTGAACAAAGAAATACCAACAGAAATAAAAACAGTTTCACTCATGATGGGTTGGAAACAGAAAATAGTTGAATTCTACGATGAGGAAATGGTCATTGTAAAAACTGTGGTCCTGTGAGAACAAAGGAGTATCAAACACTAAATTGCAACAGAAGAACTTAAACCAACAACCCATTCCCATTAGATTAATGAAGTTAAGCAGTGATAAAGCTTTTCAGTAATTAGATGGGTGACAACTTAGTAAGAGTAGGTAATGTAAGCAAGCTGAAACTTGTGTTCCAGACTTAGCAAAGCTTAGTAAATTAGAAATAAGTTCACTTTTAAAATTGTGAAAAAAGAAATATTAACCAGAAGAAAGATGGTTTCACTAGAGATAGGTTGGAAACAGAAAACAGAGGCCTAAAAAGAAATAGCCGTAAGAGAAACCATGCTCCTGTTATAACAAAGAAGTATCAAACACTAAATTGTAGCAGTACATAAACCAGAAACTAAACCATAATTGTTTTATATTGCTGATTAACTTGTTCTCTTTTGGTAATTTCATAGCATTTTTAAAAAATTATCTTGCAGCCGTTACTTGGAAATTTGGTACAGAAAATGGCGTTGCATTATTGCATGGCGCCAGACTGTTGTTGCAAAGATTGAACATCAGCATATACATGCAATCATACATAGATGGCAGCAGAATGTCCAGTCACAGAAGCATCATCATCAATTGGCTTCAAAGTGCATCCAAAGAGTTCTCTTGATCCAGCTCCTGACAAAATGGAGGAGAATTGCAAAACGACAAATAGAGTTAAGGTATGTTTTTCTATGCTCTCAAGAGATAAGAGAATGATTTTTAAAACATTAACAATCTAATTAAGTATATATTGATTAGTTCTGATTTATTTTTTCAGTAATTTTATTTGTTATTACTTAATTTGTTTATTAATCTCTTATAAAAAGTTGTCATTTTTTAACATTAAGCTTAATGTCAATGTAAATGTGTGTGCATGTGTGTATATATATACATCAGCCATCTATGTTATATATGAATGATAACTATAAGTTTAGCCTTTTGTAGAATAAGGACTAAAGAATGGTGCCCCTTGTGGGAACCAAACTCTTTAACTAGGACCTGCTAGCCTAGCTCACTAACTATTGAATAACTGAGATGTCTGTCTTATATATAAGTAGATTATTGTTATTTCAAATTTTATTTTTAAAACCATAAGAAAAATGTTCAATATTTATGGTGCAAACGCTCTGTAAGCAAACAAAAAAAAGTATCCAAGGGTTTGCTTCATGAAGCTTGTATGATTGGTTAATCTGTGATTGTATCTAAGCCAATCAGGGATCATTTCAAGTGACCAATCCCTTAATTACATGATAACAAAATTGCTATAAGATCTGCATCTCAAGTTATCTTTTCGATGTTTGCAGTGAATTTTCAGTGTTTGCACAGGAATTGAGAAAGTTCCGATATTTTTGATGGACTTGAGGATTGGACAGTGGAATTTTGGACCCTTAAACCAAATGTCTTTTCTTTTGTAATTATCTGAAGCAGTCATTAGCTCAGAAAATGATGCTACTGAACTGTATTTGAATTGCAATTTGGTCCATTCTGTTTGTGGTCAGTCAAATTCATAACATATTGTAATAATAAAACTTGTATAAGTAAGAAAAGTTGGTGACCTTGGTTGAGGGTGACCTGAAGGCTCCCTTTTCAATAGCTACTACACGGAGGTATAGGGGAGGGCGCTACTCCTTTCCCTGGATTGCTCCACATTACACTTGATACTTACCTTATAATGCTGAGTGCTATGCAAGGCGGCATCAAGTACAATTTTTTGAGTCTTCGGTATAACTCGACCTGGGATTGAACCCCCGCCTCCTGGACCATTGGTGAACACTCTACTCATTAGGCTCAAAAAATGGTATTTGATGCTGCCTTGCTTAGCACTCAGCTATATAAGGTAAGGATCAAGGGTAAAGAGGAGCAATCTAGAAAGGAGTGGCGCCCTCCCTTACGCCTAGGTGTGGTAGCTATTGAAAAAGGATCCTTTAGGTCACCCTTGACTAAGGTCGCCAACTTTACTTTATAACGTGTGTGTAAATCTTGAAAGACAGAAGTGTAAGGGAGATAACTTTAAGAAAAACTATCTATGAAATAGATTGTTTTTTTTCGGAAGACTGACTATGGATTGAAGTCTGGTAAGTTGAAACAGATTGTGCAGCAATTGGTTGTCTCGGACTTTCAAAATTCCCAGATTGATAGTCACTTGGAGAAGATTAGAGGGTGCAGCCTAAAGGAAGACATGGTTTGAATGAATCATTATATATACTTGTTATTTTTGTCTGTCTCTCTCTCTCTCATTGCTCTCCTGGGTATGACACTAAACTGTATCTGGTGGTGAGGTTCTAGTTCAGACGCTCTGAAGAGCATGGCATCACCTCTTAATTGCCATTACTCCCAGGTCCACTCTGACCTGAGAGAGGTGGTAACACTTAGATTCCCATCTATGGTGGAAATAGATTTATTTGAAAATGTTTAGTATTACATAGGAGTACTTGAAACCATGAAACAGTGTGAAAATTATTTGTATTAAGCATGGGTTTGGTTTGATTTGGTTTGGTTTTATGGCATATCAACCATTGTCTGTTATTTAATGCCAAATCCATTTCTATACATATAAACAAGTTTATTTTAATCTATTTAGTTTAACATAAGTACACAGTTTAAATGTCCAAATAGTTCTATTTTAAACAATTCGGTTTACCATAAGTACACAGTTTAATTCTATTTGACCTATAGGTAGGACCCTCTCAGGTGCTAAAACTCCAGGCCAGAGTTGACCTGAGAACAATGGCAATAAAGGGGTACTCTGTATTCTCCAAAGCTCCTGCATTATTGGAGCCTCTCCATTAGATTGTTTAGTGTCATATCCAGCACACTCATTGGGGGAGTCGTACCCCTCTGCAAAGATGCAGTTGGGTTCGATTTGGTTTGGTTTCTTTATTTAATGGTATACTAACCTTCATGGGTTATTAAATGCTGAAGCTATACTTGTAGTGGAACAACAGTGATACTATTTAACTTATAGCTGGGGAAGATAATATCATTTAATACTTTTCCCAAGGGTATCAGTTCAAAAGTTGATGTAATTTTGTGACTGGAGTTGAAACTTATTTATTTTGAGACTGTAGTCCGGTACTTTTGTCGTGATGACTCCTCTATATTAAGAATAGTTAATTAACGTTCTAATTGTATGGTATATAGCAAAATATAAAAAACAATAACAAATAAACAAACACATGTACAATAATATATATATATATATATATATATATATATATATATATATATGTATATATATATATATATATATATGAATAAATGAAAAATATGATAAAAATAAAAGATAAGTAAAACAAAAGATATCTATGAATGAAAGCAAAATAAAAATCAGTTTACCTGTTTATCTCTCCCTTGATTGATATCTCCTCTTCTCTCTCTCTCTCTCTCTCTCTCTCTCTCTCTCTCTCTCTCTTTGACCTAAATTTAAGAAGTTAGAATAAACAAATCCTACACCCATCCTATTTTTTTTATATATGGCAGACAACAGCATAATAAGCCTTTAATGTTTGCTAGTTCAGGTGACCTCAAATAAAAATAAAAATAACAAATCCTATGTTAAGGGCTCCAATAGTCATCATCTGGAGATTTATTTAATCAAGGGGCCAAACTCTAATGAACAGGAAGAATCAGAAACAACATTCTCTCACCCACCTCTCTATATAAGCAGAAGTTCACAGTTATTTTAAAGCAGTAACTTTAACACCTTGTACGGAATCACTTATTGAGAAGTTTTGATATTTGGCCTTCCCTCTTTACCCCTTAAAAAGAAGCAAGAACCAAGTGAAAGACTGCTAGACATGAGCAGACACCAACATTTGCCACCAGAAAGAAAAGGACTTTCTTAAATTCTCCTGACAAGAGAATATATTATACCTTTCAATATAGATAATAAATGTTGAACAGTTTGTTGTATCTTTGGTCTTTGGTTGTGGATTCAGCAATCATCAGAAATAATACTTGAAATGAAAATCCACTTAATACACACAATGCATCACAATTGTTTATAAAGAATTATTATTAGTTGTAGTGAACTGAAACCATAAAATTGCTTGAAATACTTGAAGCTATATAATTGTGCATAAATTATTAGGTTGGTTGTTTGGGTTTTATGGTATATCAACCATTGTAGTTATTTAATGCCAAATCCATTTTAATTCAAATAATCAGTTCTATTCATACAATTCAGTTTAGCATGAGTAGACAGTTTTATAGCCAAAAACAATTCTATTCCAAGCTATTCAGCTTAGTCAAACAGTTCTAATTCAACCTATTCAGTTTAGTATAAGTACAAATTTTGTTTACACACAGTTAAATGTCAAAACAGTTCTATTTCAAAAAATCCAGTTTAGCATTCGTATCCTGTTTAGTTCTATTTAACCTATAGATAGGACTCTATCAGGTGCTACCCCTCTGGGCTAGAGTGGACCTAGGAGCAATGGCAATAAAGGGGTACTCTGCATTCCCCAAAGCTCCCGCATCACTGGAACCTCACCATCAGATTGTTTAGTGTCATACCAGGACACTTATTGAAGTGAACAGATTAGTTGTAATTCTATGATAATCAAGGCATACACACAGCACTGATCCCCTTGCTGCTCTCTCATTATCTGTACCTATTATCCATCACTCTTGGTAAGTCCTCTAGGTGGCACCCTGTGTCCTCACTGAGCTGATGAGTGTCTTTGCTGGTCCACCAATACTGGTGTGTCCATGTGTTGGAATCCATAGGAGAACATTGCTCATGAGTTTGTCCTTACTTTTTCAGCATTGCTTAGTATATCTTGCTTGTTTTATTTGGATGGTTTGTGTGATGGAAGGTAAGTGGCCATAGAACTGCTCTCTTGTCCGATGCTGCCTCCAGGATTTGCTTAAAACTGCATGCAGCATTTTTGTGTAGATCCCAATGAGCTTTTTTCTCATGGCATTTGTAGTACAACCATACAGCAATACTGACACAGCTACAACTTGGAAAAATTCTTCTTTTTGTTTTGTTTTTGTTATAATATTAAATATAGTGACTATTTTTTCTCAATATCCCTGTTTCTAAGACTATGTAAAGAACCATCCTGTTTTTTTGTAGGCTTCATCTACAGATACAAGTAACTAAAAAACAGTGCCGAATAAAAATTCAAGTTTTATTGATATGGAAAAATAGATTATATAAAAAGCAAAAGGCAAGACAGGTTTACTATCTTTGGTCAGAACAATGCGTCAGGTAAGTCTTTTTTGATAATTGAATAGTATTCTGTTGATGGAATTAATTTTTATCTAATTGATACAATTTACAATTACAATCATTTCTTTATCAGTCCCATAACATTGCAGTTTTTTTTATAATTGTTCTTTTGTTTGATAATACTCTTTATTATTATTTCATATTTTTACTGTTATATATAGCAGTTACTGAACATGTATTAAGCTATCATACTTATACAAGAGATTAGATCATATTAAATTAGTTGTTATATATACCTATATATATATATATATGTGTGTGTGTGTGTGTGTGTGTGTGTGTGTGTGTGTGTGTGTGTGTGTGTGTGTGTGTAGATTTTACGTTTTAAATTAAAAGAAAAATTAAAACTTGAGTTTTGATATTTTTCAGTCACACATCACATTTAGAATTTTCTGTGCAGAGGGATGAAAAAGTAAAAGTAAAAGTGAAAGTTGGCAACTGTAATCAAGGGCAACCTGAAGGCTCCCTTTCCAATAGCTACTACACTAAGGTGTTGGGGAGGCTGCTACTCCTTTCCCTGGATTGCTCTTCTTTACCCTTGATACTTCCCTTATAGTGCTAAGCAAGGAGCTTGATACTTCCCTTATAGTGCTAAGTACCATTTTCTGTGTCTTTGGTATGGCTCGACCTGGGATCAAACCCTGGTCTCCTGGACCATTTTCAAAGGGATACCTCTGAATAAAACCTATCCAACTTTAAAAAAGTGATTCTGAATGTGGGCCCTTAGGCAAACAAGATGGCCAGTAAAATCTTTTTAATGGGCCTGGAGTTGGCAGGATTTTGCCACAAATAATGTACTTACAAAGAAACAGTTTATTGAAGATTGAAAAGAGAGGTGACTTCTGCATAAAACTGAACCAAGGTGAGAAATTCAACATAATGAGTAGATAGATAAAAATCAGGATCAATGTAATCATTTGCTAAGATTTATATCGTCTACTAAACCTTGTTTTTAAAAAAGAAATGTATTCCTTTCTAGCTGAAATTACTATTTGTGCTTAAGTAGGGTTGAAAAGTTTTGACACCAAAAATGAACCACAAGGAAGAAAAAAGGATGAGAAACAATTCTTTGAAAATAATTGGAATTACTTCCCTTGAACTTTAAAAAAAGATCTCCTTTGTGTGATTTTAGGTCATAATATTTTTATTGATCATCTTATTGTATGTATTGTATGTTATCTGTAGGAAGGCGGTGAGCAGATGGAAGGATTCTCACCACCAAGCAACACTTAATAAGAGAGCTTTGCTGTTTGAACCAATGAGAAATGTTTTAACACAAAAGGGTAAATTTCTTTAACAATTTTCCTATACATACAAATGATATCAGTGTCGAAAAAGCTTTTAGCAATTGCTGTAGTGGGAGAGAGTCAAATTGTTACAGTCAAGTTACAATTTTCCTTCTTATATGGTTTAGAAATATTCAACCACTGAGAATATATATATATATATATATAAATATATATATATATATATATATATATATATATATATATATATCTTTTCTTTAAGAAAAAAACCAAAGACCATTTTTTTTCTTAAAGGAATATTGCTCTGTAATAAATTACATTGAGCTCTCTACCAGGAAAATTTAAATGTTCAGCTCTTGAATGATTTTCTTGTCCTGAGGGAATTACTTCAAACTCTAGTTTAACCTGACCGAATATTACATATGTATATATATATATATATATATATGTATATTTAGGCAGCATTTCTTCGTTAATGCAAATTTCATTGAACATAATAGACATTTTATGCCTACATATTCTCTTTTGGATCCGTTCGAATTCCCGTATTACTTTTATCGTATTCGGGGGGAACTGATTAAGGTATTGTCCATAATTGTATGTATCCCTAGTACTTTCTGCCCGACTTTGAGCCATCATCAGGGGAGAATCTGTTACAAAAGTGATGTAACTTTTGTTTTAGCAAATTACTACTGTGTGTAAGGACGTCTTTGCTGTTGGAGATTATGGCGCTTGCTTTTAAATGTAATTCTGTAAATAGAGCCAGTAGCTAAAGACATTTAAGTACGTTAGCACTGGTTTGAAAATTAATTCTATTAAGTGCTGGTTGCAGGTTTCTAATATATAGTGCTTCGAGAATCTGAAGTTTTTGTTTATTATTTTGATGTTCGAGTATTGTTGTGTTGTCGGTGAGAATTTTTCGTATTTGTGTTGTTGGGCATGAATGTTACTTACAATGCACCTTTCTGACACAAGTTCAATAGCTCAGCATTTAAAAAAATGTATGTATATATATATAAATATGTATATATATATATATTAACATCTTAAAGACAACAGCTGTGTTTTCAACAAAGCTTCTATTAGATAATGACTCTGGGGTTATGCATGATTTCAGAGTGAAAGCATCACAACTAACAACTCAGAGTAGCCCAACAATAACTTACATAATCAAGTGTTGATAGTTTTCCTCAGAGTCTGCTAATTCTATATGAAAGTACATTTACACATTGATAAAATATGGGTGAAATAGTCGAGGAGACAGAGGTTACTGGTCAAGTATGGAAATGGACAAACTTAGTATTCAAAATCTTAGTAGTCTTGTTTGGAGAACCTGTGGCCCATTGAAGCACCATTCTTCTGTTATCAGTTCATCTAAAAAATAAGGCTGGCTCTGGACAAGTCTTTATCACTAAACAAATCACCTGTGCAGGTTGTGAACATTTCATATCCTTACCTATACTGTTGAGCCCTTATACATTGTGGTTAATGGAAGAGTCAGTCTCCCTCTCACTTTCTTTCTCTCTCTCTCTCTCTCTATATATATATATATATATATATATATAAATTTATGTTATGAACAAATAGAATAGACTCTTGAGGTTTGTAAAAAAATGTTTTCATACCTATAAATTTGTTAATCCAAAGATGATATCTTAATCTATTTTAGAATATATATATATATATATATATATATATATATATTCTAAAAGAAATTAAATTTTTACCTTTTTACTATAGTGTATGTACATATAAACTATAGTACATACATTATAAATGAAAGACTAGACACATAAATATTGGTAAAAATTTATATCTGTCTATCTATCTATCTATCTATATATATATATATATATATATATATATATATAAACAAGAAATTTTGAAATAGTATTCCCTTTCCATAATAAATTGATTTCACTTATTCAAGCTTGTCAGATAAAATTCAAATGGAGTTTGGGTACTTTTTCTTTTTTCTGTTAAATGCTGGCAATATATTTCACATCATAACCTGTTATTATCTATTTTACTTAAAGAATTTTTAATGAATTTTTTCATTTTATTTACGGTTTTTGTCATTATTGATATATATATATATATATATATATATATATATATATATATATATATATATATATGTAGTGTAATGTATTGGGCTATTGGACTCTGTCCTTTATATATAGCGCAATCTACCTAGTTGGGCATGTTATAATCATTTGCCAAAATGATGTATGTAATAAATATGGTAAATATATGATATTAAAAGGTGCTTCTAACAATCGTGAAATTATAGTGAACATATCAACAGGTAATGAGGTTCAAATACATTTGGCCCAGTTGGCTGGGGGTGTAGAATACACCAACTGCATCTCCCTGACAATGAGTGTCCAAGATATTACATTAAACCACCTGATGGTGAGGCTGCAGTAATGCTGGCGCTTTGGGAAAAACAGAGTACCTCTTCATTACCATCACTCCCAGGTCTATTCTAGCTTAGAGTGGTAGCACCTGAAAGGGTCCTATCAATGGGTCAAATCGAACTGTTTAACATTTAAACTGTGTGCAAACAAAGGACTTATGCTAAATCAAATTGTTTAAAAAAGAACTCTTTAATCATTTAATTGTGTTTTGATAAATAGAAATACTTGGAACCATTTAACTTTGTTGGCTAAATTGAATTGTTTTAAATAAAACTGTTTGATCCTTTAACTGTGTGTTTAATTGAATTGTTAGTGATCTTGGAACTAACTTTGACTTATGTTTACAAATCAAATATATCTAATATTTATGAAAAAAAAATTAAATAACTAACAATTGTTGATATCCCATAAAACCAACCTAAATATGGTTGACATGTCCTAAAACTAACCAACTAAAATTTAAGGAATTCAAAGAGCTATTAAGCAATCTATTGTTTTCCATGTCTTGCAAGATATTTCATACATCTCTGAAAATCTCCCCATTAAGAAATAAAAAAACACATTGTTTTAATCAATTTATTCTTTTTTTAAACAAAGCATTTTAGATCTTAAGTTACTTAAATCTTTTAAAGTTATACCTTATATAATTAATTTTTAGAGACAAATTGTTGGGAATAATCTGAAATAAAAGAACTGTTTCTTTACTGCAGAAATCTTCTTGAAATGGAAACTTGCTTGGCAGAAAGCAAACAAGGAGAAAGAGAAAGCCCATCGTTGTCATGTAATTCTTCAGCAGAAACTACTTGGCGTGTTATTCCACAAGTGGTACTCTCGGACACAAGGCAACCTTGCAGCAAAGCCTCTCATTCAGCGACAAAATTCACAGTTGCTCTTACGGTATGTCTCATTTCAAAATTAAAGGCCATTTATTGAACAGATAAGAAAAATACCAAATTTTGACACAAAAGATTTACAACATCAAAAGATTTCATCAGCAATATTACTAAAAGGATTTTAATATTCTATACAAATATGAGGGTCTTTCAAAAAGCTTTTAGCCTCACTCAGAAAGAAATGCCATTGCTGAATATTTTTGTTATGGCAACACACTGCCACTTATAAAACAAGACAGCCAGGATTCCCTTGACTCCTTCTCAAGATCCACCCCCAATAATAACTCTTCTCAGTAGCATTCAGTGTTGGCACAGAAGTGATGAATGTAAATTTTTACTTGTTGGCTAATACTGGTGTGTTCACATGAAGGAGACCATAGGAGACCACTTATGATTTTGTCGTTACTTACTCTGTATGTCTTGCTCGTTTTATTTGGATGGCTTGTGAGATGGGAGGTAAGTGACTGTACACTGCCTAGTATCAATGATAAAGTCACTCATATGTTGTAAAACCTTAAAACCTTTTTAAAAAACATTGATTAGAATAAATCAAAAGAGGATTTTCTTGGCAAGAACATCTCATAAAAGTAATATAGCCCAGTTGGTGAGGCTTAGAATATGTTGACTGTATCCCCAATAGATGAACAAAGAGTTGTTCTGGATATGACACTAAACTGCATTTGATATTGACGTTTCACTTTGTTAATATTTGATATTCAGTTCACCAAGAAACACTAACCAAAACACTAACAGTGAACATCACAACTACTCAGCATCCATTCCTAAGATGAAAAAAACACAAACCAATTAAAACAAATTAGTCAATGATCTACAGTTGAACACAACAGAAAAACAAAACCATCCCATTGAACATATTAATAGAGACTAGTCCTTCAACATACATCTGGAGATCTGGGAAGTGTGGAGTATGCCTACATTGCTATTATTCTCAGGTCCACTCTGACCCAGATTGGTAGTAACTGTTAGGGTCTCATCGACTGATCATTTAGATCTGTTTAAGAATTATTTGTATTAAATTAGAATATTTGATGCCATATAACAGTAAATTATTTGTAGTCGGCATAGTTATTGTTATATACCCTTCCTATGAATGGGTTTGTCCCATTCTTCATAAATACACAGGACACTATTGTGAGGGGGTGAAAATATACTAAGTAGTTACCACTTGTAAGGGTTATCTTCTTCATGCCACTGGCAATTATTGTATTTTGTTCATATTATAAAGATTTCTGTTTCCTTTCCAACCTCTGTTTTGGTTATTTCTCATTCAGTAACCTTTTTGTTAGGTTACAACAGTTACTAAAAGTTATAATTGTTTACTAAGGATTATTATTAGTTAGCCCAAACCATATAACTGTGTGCAAACAGGTGACTATTATTAAATGAAAACTATTACTTGAAACCATATAATTATTAATATTAGATAAGAATGCTTGGAATTATACAACAGTGTAAATTATTTGTATTGGTTAGGAATACTTAATAACATATAACTGTGTAAAAAAATTCTTAAGAAACAACTACACATACAATGAATGCCGTTCACTGACCTTCAGGTGTAAAATAACCACTGATGGGTTGACATGCAATTAAAATCAATCAATCAAAGTAATAGTAATGTGGAGAAAGTATTTTTGTTTGAAATCCTCTTTTGATTCACTTAATTAACATTTTCAATCAGGATTATAATGTTTACAACATTTATATGTACAAGCAACAATTCTTAATACTGATAATTTTCACACAGTTATATAATTTCTAGTACTCTTATGTAATAATAATAATTTTCAAACTGAATTATTTGACCAATAGATGGGATCTTAACAGGCACTACCACTCTTTGGTGGACCTAGGAGTAATGGCAACTAAAGGTTGACCCAACTCTCCCCAAACCTCTAGAACTGGAGTCTCACCACAATATGCCTTTTAGTGTCACTCAGCTATGATGGTTTGATTATATACATCAAAATTTATACATTGATCATATACATTAAAATATTAATAGTTAGTTATTTCTAATTTTTTTTGCCAAATTTTCCTCAAACTATTTTTTTCTTACATGGAATAATCTTATAGATCAAGAAATGCCTTGTTTTGCCTTTCAGCATCTTCAGAGCCTGGCATCACTTCTTATGGGAGAAGCATCAACGAACAAAGAAAACTTTGCAGTTACAAAATTATCACTTGAAGCAACTTTTTCACAAATGGAGGTAAGCGGAGTGTGTAAAATGCACACACAAATAAAGTTTCCATCTTCAAAATATTATATTTACTATATTTTTCTTGGTTGTAAAATTCTCTCCCACATTTTAAACCATGATAGTGTGGGGTTTGAAGGTTTTTTTGAAGGTCAGTGGCTAAGGGCAAGGCTGTGTTGCCATAAGATTTCTGACTCCATATTTTGGTTATATTATTTTACCCCACATTGACTGGCTGGCGCAATGCCTTGTCCAAATAAAGTCCAAAAGAAATATACAAAAAGAAAAGATAGAAACAGATAAAAGATGAAAACATTTCTTCCATACTTTCCTTTATTTACTTGGTGAATGGACTAACCAACGCTACGTCCCAAGACATAGTGTGGTGCCCAAAACACCAGACAGCAAAATGATGTTGTTGGTTTGACGGACACTTCCTGACAAGACTCGGTTCACAGAAAACCTGAGTATTTATCTCTCTCTACTGGCTCCAAATTTGCTACTCCAAAATCCTTCTAATTTTGGCATGAGCGCTTCCCATTGGATACTTTACTCTTTATTATTTTTCTTTTTTTCTGATTTTTAACCGGATGGATGCGTGGAGCCTTATGCGTGGTGACGCGTTTATACATTTTGTATGTGGCAGCCGATGAGTCAACATCCGGTTGGGAGTTTTATTGTTAATTCCTAAATCCCCACAATAGCTTGGTAAACCACAAGTAGAATATTCATACTGTAACATGAAAAATAAAAGGAATACTGAAACCAGTGGTTATTTTTGATCATTAAAATTAAACATAATGACGGGAATCACTGTAAACAGTGGTGTTTATGTAAGATAATTTTGGAACTCAAAATTGGAATTCCAAAATATCAGTATCCATCTCTGTAGAGAAGTCCTAGACCATGAGGACTGACAGACTAAGAAGTCTGTCAGATGGTTAAAGTCCAGGAGGATAAGGCAGCAGGCTGTCTACCTCTCAGAAGAAAACAGGACAGTCAAAGTAGACTGCAGAGCTGTAAAAAGAGATGATAAAGTGCTCTGCAGAAAACTTAACTTTAGACTGCCAGTAACAAGTGACTGGTGTCTCTAGGATTCCACCTTTCAAAAGTACCTGTGTTTAAAAACAAATGACTGTTGTAGTTGTTTGTTTGCTTCTCTCAGCCAGCAGATGATCACTTCACCAATGATAATCAGCTTTCTATTTGTAACAGCTATGAAATTTATTATACATAGTTATTGAACTTAAGCAAAGATTTTCACATTAAAAAATTATTCCTCATGAGGAGAGGTTGTTCCAATTGAGAGGGGTCACTGACAATAAATGATGGTCAACATTAGGCTATGTCATGATGCCACAAAGTTAGGTGTAATGGTTATCATAATAGGAAATGGAAGTGATCACCTGAGTTTAAATCTTAAACAAAGCAGTCTGTATTTCACTTTATGCTAATGCCATTAAAAAGGCATGAATCCATCTATTCTCTCATAGTAGGACAGACTGGGTTCTTCCGCCTTAGTAAGGCAACCAGTCAGGAGAAAGAAAACTCTGCTTAAAAATAGACCTTGTATGTGACAGAGGGGTTGGGTAAATAAATATGAATCATGCCATATCTAATTAAACATTACTAATTAGGTTTATAGATAGTTTGAGATATTAAAATAATTATATAGTTATGGCTTAGTTAGGACTACAGTTCACACAAAAACAATAATCTTTAATCAATAAATCACTTGGGTGTTACTCAGATTTGAAAAAAAAAATTTCCTACAAAACTTTTTTCACAGTAGGATATTAACTTCATATGACAATGTGAAAAAGAACCGTTTATTCAATCCACAGGGACAGATTGTTCTTATTCTCTTGCTCATGTTGGATTATTTTATGCCTATAGGGTAGGGAATGTATTCATTACATATTTACATTTTTTTGCAGTTGTTGCATAACAAGTTTTTTGCCCATTATCCAATTAAATATGAATCATTTTTCAACAGATCAATTTGACCAATAGATGGGACCCTAACAGATCTATTTACACCAATAGATGGGACCCTAACAGATCTATTTACACCAATAGGTGGGACCCTAACAGGTACTAACAGTCTGTGTCTGAGTGAATCTGGTTGGGTTTGTTTGGTTTCTTTCTTTAATAGCATATCAACCTTTCTGGATTACTTAACAGCAAAGCCATCCTTGCAAAAAACAGTACTGGTACTATTTAACCCATAGCTGGAGATATAAGAGGGTTCATGCTTTTCCCAGGTGTATTAGACCAATAGTGAACATAAAAGCATTATTGGAGTTCAAACTCTCTTATTACGATATTGCAGTCCAACACGTTACCCACTATGCCATGGGGATTCCTCAGAGTGGACCTGAGAGTAATGGCTCTCTCCAGATCTTCAAAACGGGAGCCTCTAATCCAGATGCAGTTTAATATCATACCCAGGATACCTTCTTTTGGAAGGGGTCTCACCCTTCTTCAGGGAATACAGTTTGCATATTTTAAGCCCTGACAATAGGGTGACGTATAAAAATAATTCCTTACTTTATAAATATTAAATTTATATTGGAAATTTATAAATTTATTATGATTATAACATTATAATGTTTTACAATTATATGATTTAGAAATAATCCTTTAATCATAAATTTTCTCAAAGTTTTAAAATATTATCATAAAATCATTAAATTTTATAAAACCAACAAAATTCATCAGTAAGTGACAAGCTAACCTTTCAATGATAAATTCTAATGTATAATAGGAGGTGCCCATGGTGTAATGGTTATCGTTGTAGGAAATGAACAAGGCGATATGAGTTCAAATCCCGGACGAGACTGATTGCATTTCACATAGCACTAATACCCTTGGGAAAGGTATGAATCCAATTATTCTCCCTCCAGCTATGGGTAAATAGTAGGACAGACTAGGTTCTTCAGCCTTGGTTAGGCAACAAGAAGGAAAACTCTGAATTCAAACCTGTTAAACTCCGCTTAAAAATTGACCTTGTGTCATATCCTGCCCGAGCGGAGGGGTTGGTAAATTGGATAAATTCTAATGAACAAATAAAAAGGAATATCTCACTTACTATTATATGAATATTCATTTTGATAAAAAAAAAAATGTAGCCGCCATCAGTTGTATTGTAGCGAGAGAAGAAACTTACCTCCTGGATCAAAGCGTGTAAGAGTATGCCTTGCGTGTCAGGCAGTAGAAAATATGTTCACTTCTGGAACATGCCAGCAGCAGAAGCGGCATTGTTGTTGTTCTTTGCGGACACCTTTTTTTGACTGACAGAACAAACGAGTTGATTAGAGGTATACTGAGGAAGGGCTGCTAGTTGTGTGTGTTGTTATTTTTAGTCAACAGAGGCTACTCAATTGTCTGAGGACTAGGCTACTGCTCTTGTTTGGACAAGTTCTACAACAAAAATTAGCATTATAAGTGGTGGAAATCACACACTCCTCATCTCAGTTTTAGCCTACTGAGCCTCTACCTCAAGACATAAGGGCCCTTTTGAGTCCTTGAGTTTTAAACCACTAGCCTAACCTATCAATTGTTAAATTCAACTCATCTGTTTTGTCTCTGGTTCCTATTTGCGTTGAATGTCAATATTCAGCTGATGCAACCTTAGATATGGCCTCTTATCTTAAATGTAATCTCTTTTAATACTTTTTTTACAGATAATTCTAGTTTGTTTTCCAAGCATAAAGAAGAAAAAATTCAGTATAACTGACGAGTTTTACGTAAAAAAAAATTTCCAAAATGTTCATTAGTAGTTAAAATGACCAAAAAGCATTTTAAAAGATTTGTGTCCCTTTACGAACTCGATTTTAAAAAATACTAATACAATACAAGGGGGATAACTCTATTTGTAAATGGTAGTTTGCCTTTTTAGCTTCACGAATTTTTTTGCTAATAAATTAGACTTGGCATTTATGCTGAGTGGTAAGAAAAACGATCAGCTTAGTTCCAGGGTACCTTTTCCCCAGGAGGTTATTTTCCTCACGGCTGGAAATATTAACAACAGCGTTTATTGCCAAGTGCCGGAGGCGCCACTAAAAGTGGATGTTAAAAGTACATAAGCAATTTTTGTACCCACACCTTGCTTCTTGCAGAGCATCCCCACATTAAACCAACCTTGTGTCACATTTTGGTTTCTCGGAGAGTCAAATAAATACTACCTTAACAGATAAATATCCCCCTAAAAAAATCTAAAACAAACAAACAAAAAACCCTAGGTTTGGTTTGATTTGGTTTGGTTTTATGACAGATTGACCATTGTAGGTCATTTAATACCAAATCCTTTTTATACGCATATTAAATATATGGTTTCTGAACCCATTTTGAAAAAAACATTTTTAAACGAGCCAGAGCTTGATTTTTTTGTGCACAGTTTAACACAATTTCTAACTTTTCAGTTTAGCATAAGTACAGTCTTTTGTTTTCACAGTTAGTCATTGGTTTAAATACAGTTTTTTGTTTGTACAGAGTTAAATGATCAAACAGTTCTATTTCAAACAATTCAGTTTACCAGAAGAACAGTTTTTGTTTACTCACAGTTAAATGTAAAAACAGTTAATTTCAAATAATTCAGTTTAGCATAATAACACAGTTTAGTTTTATTTGACACTATCAGGTGCTACCACTCCAGGCTAGAGTCAACCTGGGAACAATGGCATTACTTGAGCCTCACCATCAGATTGTTTTGTGTCATATCCAGGACACTCATTGGGGGAGTCTTACCTCACTGCAGAGATGTAGTTGGTGTATTCTGTAGCCCCAGTCGACTGGGTAAAAAAAAGCCCAGGTATATGCAGGAGGCTTAATGGTTTGTATAGCAGAGAATGGAATTTGCAAACTGATTGGTTTGGTTAGGTTTTATGGCATATCAACCTTTGTAGATTATTTAACACCAAATCCATTTTTATGTAAACAATCAGTTCTATTTCAAACAATTCAGTTTAGCATGAGTACACAGTTTGTCAAAAACATTTCTATTTCAAACTATTCAGTTTATTTAAGTAGTTATATATAACAATTCAGTTTTGTGTAAGTACAGTTTCAATGTCAAAACCAGTTCAATTTCAAATAATTCAGTTTAGCATAAGCCCACAGTTTAAATGTAAGTACAGTTTAATGGTGAAAAACATTTCTATTTCAAGCTATTCAGTTTAGTCAAGTAGTTCTTATTCAGCTATTTCAGTTTAGTATAAGTACAGATTTTGTTTACATACAGTTAAATATCAAAACAGTTCTATGTTAAACAATTCAGTTTAGTGTAAATACAGTTTCAATGTTAAAAACACAGTTCTATTTCAAATAAATCAGTTTAGCATAAGCACACAGTTTAAATGTAAGTATGGTTTAAGTGTCAAAAGCATTTCTATTTCAAGCTATTCAGTTTAATCAAACAATTCAGTTTAGCATAAGTATGCTGTTAGTTTTATTTAACCCATAGATAGGACCTATCAGGAGATACCACACTGGGCCAGAGTGGACCTGGGAGCAATGGCAATGAATGGGTGCTCCGTATTCTCCAAAGCCCCAGCATTACTGGGACCTCACCATCAGACTGTTTAGTGTCATATCCAGGACCCTCATTGGGTGGGGGGTCTTACCCCTCTGCAGAGGTGCAGTCAGTGTATTCTACAGCCCCAACCAACTGACAGAGTTAAATGTCAAACAGTTTTATTTCAGATAATTCAGTTCAGCATAAGTACACAGTTTAAACATCAAAACAGTTCTATCTTGAACAATTCAGTTAAGCATTAGTACGCTGCTTAAATGTCAAAACAGTTCTATTTTAAACAATTCAGTTTAGCATAAATATGCAGTTTAAATGCAAAAATCAGTATAGTGAAAGAAGCACGGTTTAGTTCTATTTAACCCATAGATAGGACCTGTATCAGGTGCTACCACTCTGGGCCATAGTGGACCTGGGAGCGATAGCAATAAAGGGGTACTCTGCATTCCCCAAAGCTCCCGCATCACTGGAACCTCACCGTCAGATTGTTTAGTGTCATACCAGGACACTTATTGAAGTGATCAGATTAGTTGTAATTCTATGATAATCAAGGCATACACACAGCACTGATCTCCTTGCTGCTCTCTCATTATCTGTACCTATTAGCCATCACTCTTGGTAAGTCCTCTAGGTGGCACCCTGTGTCCTCACTGAGCTGATGAGTGTCTTTGCTGGTCCACCAATACTGGTGTGTCCATGTGTAGGAGTCCATAGGAGAACATTGCTCATGAGTTTGTCCTTACTTTTTCAGCATTGCTTAGTTTGTCTTGCTTGTTTTATTTGGATGGTTTGTGTGATGGAAGGTAAATGGCCATAGAACTGCTCTCTTGTCCGATGCTGCCTCCAGGATTTGCTTAAAACTGCATGCAGCATTTTTGTGTAGATCCCAATGAGCTTTTTTCTCATGGCATTTGTGGTACAACCATACAGCAATACTGACACAGCTACAACTTGGAAAAATTCTTCTTTTTGTTTTGTTTTTGTTATAATATTGAATATAGTGACTATTTTTTCTCAATATCCCTGTTTCTAAGACTATGTAAAGAACCATCCTGTTTTTTTGTAGGGTTTCGTCTCTAGACACAAGTAACTAAAGAACAGTGCCGAATAAAAATTCAAGTACACTCGTTGGGTGGGGGTCTTATCCCTCTGCAGAGGTGCAGTCAGTGTATTCTACAGCCCCAGCCGACTGGGCAATTGCAGATTGAATTCAAACTAAGATACTTTGCACTACTGTCTTTAAGAAAGATATGAACAGAATTCTCCCTCTGAGCTATGGGTAAATTGCAAGATAGAGTTCTTTAGCTTCATCAAAGCTGGCCATCTTGACCATTTCATAATAGATCAAATTACAGATCATTCCCTGCTACTGGTATCAGTCAACTGAGTATAATCTGTTGCATGTTAGTCAATAAAAGGCATTGCAAAGTAACTCTATTGTGCTGAGAGAAATAATGAAGGGGGATTCTTCAGCATGATACACTAATAGCTGATGCGATATATTCCTCTTAAAAAAAGAATCAACTATCAAATTTTACTTTGTATTCAATACATAGGCTTAGCATGCAAGGTTCAGCCTTATATGATGATAGTGATTATTAGCTTCAATTAGTCTGAATGCAAGGTCCCAAGAATGGGGTTCTCAGTAAGGAACAAATTTACAGTATGGTAGTAATAGTCTAGCTTGCTAACCATTCCATAATGTCTGAGATGACAGTACTTTGGTCCTAAAATTTCTAGAAATCATGTTTTTTTTCTTTGTTTTAGAAACTTATTCATTCTCCGAGAAAAAGAAAAGAAACTCCAAGTCTATCGTTGCCACCAATTACTTAGTAAATGTGTGCAAGGCTGGCGGCTGGTAGTACAGAGAAAAACAAGAGCTATACATTTCCACCAAGGGATGTTACTTCGGAAATTTTTATTTTGGAAACAAAGAACGACTTGTAGTTTGAAATGCAAGGCTATGAAAGAAGCAGAGAAGGTAAGATTCTTTGAGTGTGTTCAAAAAGTATCAAGGCTGCAGCTATATTTACCAAGACAGAAATGAAACATTAATTTTCTTCAAAATAGTCTCCTTGATATTCAACACTGTTATTCCAGGAAGTTTTTCATTGGTCAAAACATCTCTGAAAGTTCTCTTTTGATATGGTCTTAAACTGTGCCATTTAACAAATACAAATAATTTGCACACAGTTGTATGGTTTCAAATGTCTCTTAAACCAATAATTTATACACAATTATATGGTCTCAGATAACTCTTCTATTTAAGAATGACAATAATCATTTGTTTGTATATACTGTTCCAGGCATTCATATATAATGAAAATAATTTTCAGACTAATATATTTGATCCATAGATGGAACTCAAATAGTTACAAACACCCTGGGTCAAAGTGGAACTGGGAGTAATGGCAGTAAAGAAGAATTTCATCCTGTCCAGAGCTCCAAAACTTAGATATTGCAGTAATTTTTGGTGGCATGGATAAACTAGTAATATCAATGATATTGTGAATGATTAGTTTCTTGGTTGTTTTTTTACGGTATGTCAACCCTTGTAGGATTATTTTATGCTGAAGTCAGTTTAACAATCATGCGGCTAATTTTTTCTCAATACAACAATGCATCTTAAATTATTTAAAATGGTAAACACTTCATAATCTTAAGCAGATCTGTTTGATCCATAGATGGAACTCTAAATACTTCAAGTCAGACTATATATTTGCCTAATTCTCATGACAATTTTTATGTGGAGTACAGCTGGTTTTATTTCAGAGTTTTTCTTTTCCTAGGCTGGTTGTCATATCAAAGATATAGAACCTAACTGCCTTATTACAGGGTGTCTCAAAATAGATGCAATGCATTAATATTCTGATGATTTATTACTGAGACAAATGCAATGGTGGTCATTTGGAATATGTCCAGTAAAAAATTAATCCTTTGAGCTAGAGACATCAAACTAAAGGGTTTTTTTAAATTGTTATTATATCAGCTTTCAGGACATACAAACCTTTTTTAGTTTCTTGTTTCAGTAATAAATCATTATCATAATGATGGGTTGCATCTATTTTGAGACAGTTTGGAATGATTTTTGTCTCTAAATGAATATTAACGCAAAATATTTTTCCCTCTCCAGTCCAAAGCATTGTGATCAAGGATTAATAGTTGTTATAGTATACTATTTTCAAATCTGAAACAAAAAAGAACACAACATTATTATTAGTAGAGTTACAAGCAGTCATATGGATCCCATGTATATTGAGACACCCTATATAAACATGTATATTAAAACACCCTATATAACCATGTATACTGAGACACCCTTTATAACCATGTATATTGAGACACTCTATATAATCATGTATACTGAGACACCCTATATACCCATGTATACTGAGATGCCCTATATTTGCCAATATCCTAGTGAAAAGGATGAAATGAAATATAAACTGTGTCGTCTCGGATTTGAACTGATTCCATTTTCTTCATCAATAACATTATGTTAAACTGGCCTCTGAGTCAGAGTATAACCGAGAGTAATAGCAATGCAGGAATTATCCCACTCTCTCCAAAGCTCCAGAACTCAAACTTCATCATTAGATACAGCTTAGTATCATATCCAGGAAAATCGTTTTTGGTTAAGGGATCTTATCCTTTTTCAGTGGATACAGTTGACATTTTCTAGGCCCTCACTGACTGGGCTAATATAGTGGAGTAATAGAGAGTCTTTTGATGTGTATATGAGGTAAAATTTGTGACAAAGTTCTGAAAAAAAGAAAATACTTTTGATACACTTTAATAATTAATTTTTTTTTTTTTTCAGCGTAGTTGTCAGACAGTTCAACGTTACTTCTTCAGTCGATGGAAGCGGAATGCAAAACAACAGAAAATTCACAGGATAGACTCTATGTGGCATATTGAAAATCTTCATAAACATAATGTCCTAACTCAAGCCCTGACAAGCTGGAAGCATCTCCTAAAGATTCGCATACTTGCGAGGTGCAAAATAACTTTTTCGTTTCTTACATGTCAGTCTTTTTCAGTCCCTAACTCCCTTTCTCTGTTCTTTAGCTTCAATCATTTACATTTTTGTTTATTTGTTGGAGTAATGAGCAATCTTTAGCCCAAACACCACATTCATCCCTTTATAACAGTTTGGCATACTTAATTTCATGATTTTACCAGCATAATAACATGCCTTGAGAAGAAATATTGAAAAGATCTATCACAAGATATTTTTCTTGCTTAGATATCCTGTTTTTAAACCTATGAATTAGTCGAGGGTGACCCAGGGCTTAGTGGTAGAGTGTTCGCCAATGGCCTGGGAGACTGGGGTTCAATCTCATGTCGAGTCATACCAAAGACTCAAAAAGTTGTACTTGATACCTTTTTGCTTAACACTCAGCAGGTACATTTCAAGGGTAAAGCGAAGCAATCCAGGGAAAAGAGTAGTGCCCTCCCCCATACCTCGGTGTAGTAGCTATTGAAAAGAGAGCTTTCGGGTCTCCCTTGGCTATGGTAGCCAACTTTACTTACTTACTTACTATTATTACAAGCAAACTTCCATATAATGTCACTTCTGGGGGTGAGTCAAAGTTTGGCAGTATTTTGGTAATGTGAGGCACAATTCAGTTGTTCTAGTTGCTTTTGCTAAAGTCGTGGTGATCAACCACACTGAACTGAGAGATACCAAACTTATCCAATGCTCTCAAAGTGCTAATCACTGGATTTGCCTCTCTGGAATGGAGCATGGCCTTGGAATCCATGGTTTTAGACTCATCAGACCTTGCCTGATTGTCAAGGTTCTGGTGATTTCTTGAACCATGTGGTTACTGTACTGTGATCAACTGCACCTTCTCTTTTCACACCACAAATGTCTTTGATTGGTTTGCCAGCATTATGACCTTATTCAAAATGATAAAGCATAAAATCCTGAATCAGACTGCATTGCACATTCTTTTGTGCAGCTTTCAAATAACAGATGGAGGAAACAATGTACACTGTGTCAGCACACCAACTACCACTATACTACCAACCACAATAAGGTACCTTCAATGGCTTGAACCATTTGAGTAGCATGTTATACTTTCAGCAAACTGGCATGTATCAAAATAGTACAAAACTTTTGACTCCCCCTGGTACACAACTTGCAAAAGATATGGACTCATCACTTTTAGAAAATGTTTCTTCCATGATTTTTAATCTATGAAAAACTAAGGAAGAAAAAATCTAAGACAAAACATATTTCTTTCGAGAGCCAAATTCTATTGCTTCTGGGAACATACCAAAAATTAATTAAATATTATTTAGTTTAATTAATAATAAAGATTTTTTCAATATTAGGTAGAGGAACAAATTATGGAATCATCAAATCATAAAGAAAAAATTATGTAATCACCAAAGATGATAACTCCCTATCAAAAGAATCAATATGTGAGTAGTAGTAGATCTGGCATACTGGTTTGGAGGGATCTCTTCCAATGGAACTCAAATTGATCACATTTCTTTTCGGCAATTGACTAAGATTTGCCTGGTAAACCTTTGCCAGTCAGAAAATGAAATCTGGTTCCCCTACTTTCTACTGTTCTATGATATGGCACCAATTAGAGAAATTTCACTTGAAATAAAGGAGAAAATTATAAAACTCCTTTAAGAAGGAAAGTCAACACAGAATATGGCTAAAACCACTCCCAGTCAATAGGTTAAAAAATTTGTTGCAGGTTTAAAAGAAATAAGATCTTAAAAGGAAATCATGCTGATAAGCCATGAAACAAATCAAAGCCTTAGGTTTGGTTTGGTTTGGTTTTATGGCACATCAACCATTGTAGGTTATTAATGCCAAATCCATTTTCATACAAAGAAACAGTTCTATTTCAAACAGTTCAGTTTAATAAAAGAATAGTCTTTTGTTTATAGAGTTAAATGTTAAAAAACAGTTCCATTACAAACAGTTAAGTTTAGCATAAGTATGCAGTTTAAATGTCAAACAGTTCTATTTCAAACAATTCAGTGTAGCATAAGCACTCAGTTTAGTTCTTTAGCGATAGATATTGTTATGTGTTGTTATTACATTGTTATTTCCTCACTAAATGTTGTCAGAAAATAAAGGAGAGAGAAGACAAAGATGCTATAAGGTTTTATTTGAAGGTTTTAATGGCAGTGTGGAATAAAGGGTTTACGTTCATGCTGCAAGTCTGGTAGGAAGGAAGGAAGGAAGGAAAGAGTTATGGATTTTTAGCTGCTAAATGCCTGAGTGAAATGTGCGTTGCTACATGAAGACATTGTTGAATGTGTGAGTGAGATATGGTTGCCATAGGTGTAGCAAAAGTCATGTTTGCTGGTTAAGGAGAGGAATGATGTAGTCACCAATGAATGTGTGGTCCTGGTTGTTGTGAGAGAGAGGCACGTCTCCAGGTAATGTTGCCCAGGGATGAAGTAGCTGGATGTCTGAGCAGAATTTTGCATTGCAGTCGACATAGCCAAAGTTGGAGGTGACTTAAAATGGTTCCTGTGTGTGGCGTATTGAATTCATCTAATTCATATTCAACTGGGGACCCTTGGTCTAAGAGAATAGACTCAAGAGGTCCATAAATTAGATGACTTTCCTCATGGTGTCATGATGCTGGTGCTAATGAAGAGAGCTGACAGTAAGTACGTCTGTCCTTTTCGAAAGGTCCTGAGGAAGAGAGTGTTTAGTGGCTTTTCCCCAACTTGGTGCTGCCGAGAAAAATGGTCCAGGCTAAATAGGATAAGTCATCCCGATTGGATGAAAATATGTGTCAACCCTTACGGTCAAATTAATTTACGCACTGAGCCAAAATACGAAGTTCTTTCTGCTACAGTTCTTTTTGACCCATAGATAGGACCCTATCAGGTGCTACCACTCCAAGCCAGAGTGGACCTGGGAGCGATGGCAATGAAGGGATACTCTACATTCCCCAAAGTGCTCCAGCATTACTGGGACCTCACCATCAGATTGTTAAGTGTCATATCCAGGACACTCCATGGGTGAGGGGTCTTGCCTCTTTGCAGAGAAACAGCCAGTGTATTCTACAGCTCCAGCCAACTAGGCAAAAAAGCCTTAGGATTAGACCCTTAAATCAATATGCCTTGCAAATAGACAACCAAGCAAATAAAATTCAATAATTTATCTTTTTTTTTTAATTCATTAGAGCCATGAATAACCTTTGGTCCCATGGCTACTCACATCTCTTTATAACTGTTTTGCATGCTAAATTTTATGATTTTCTGAGGATAATAAATTTTGAAAAGATCTATCACAAGATATTTTTCTCACTTAGATATCGTGTTTTCAAGCTGATAAAATTCCTCCGACTTCTATTATTACTGGCTAACTTCTGTCATCTAGATTGGTTTGGTTTCTTTGTTTTAATGACATATCAATCTTCCTGGATTATTTAATGTCAAAGGCATCCCCGTAGAAGAACAGTTGTGGTATTTGATTCATAAATGCGAGGAATAAGGGGCTTCATACATTTCCAAAGCGTATTAGTTTGAAAGTGAATGCAGTAGTACAACTCGAGAGTGAACTTGCTTAGTATGATGTCACAGTTCAGCACATTAGCTACTTCACCCCTGTCACTTAAAGTTGACTTGGAAGATAAGGAGTGATTATCTGTTTACCCAAACACATGAAGGAAAAAAATATTAAAACAAATTTGTTAGTGGAAAAAAATGTTATTCTTTTATTTGATGAAAAGAATTTTACACCAAATGTGTTGACAATTTCTGTGAGTGTTATGATATCAGGTCAGAATGTATGAGATAATTGCTAAATATTTTAAAATCCCAATATGTTACAGGAAGAAAATATTGAGTTCTTTTATTTTAACAATATGTAATTCATAGATCTAAAGCCCTTTTTTTGCAATTGACATTTTACTGTATACCTGTATTTTAATTTTTAGATTGTGCAATGCCATTAAAATCATATTGTATGTTATACATTTAATTGAATTTCTTATTGGTTCTACCTAAATTTCCTGCCTTTTGTAAATTCTTCTTTAAAGTTCAAAAAACTCTTAATCATATTAAATCATTAGGGTATTTTTGTTTTAATCCTTACCAAAAGTTAATTATCTCAAAGCATGAAAGCCTAAAAAGAAAAAAAGATTAAGTTACATTTTCTTTTTCTCACTGAAAAAGACCCAAAATACTAAAACTTTTTGTTAGTTTCTGCTACAAAACAAAAACCCCTTAGCCAAACTCTAAACTTTAAACCTTACTCCTAATCCAAGAGCCAAGAGGGACTAATGAAATAAACTTATGATTAAGAAAATGTTATTTTTTTTCTTATTTGAAACTTTTGGTTGCATGAGTCCCCTTTTCAGACAAAGCAGCAAAAATCTATGAAACTGGAAACCAACTTAAAAAGATTTACAAAACTGACTATTGAAATGTTGAAATGTTTTCATTCTCCAAGTTTTAAAAAAATGGTAAAATATGACAACAAACTAAAACTATGAACATTCTTGTTACTGAGAAAATAGAATTTTTAATATCTATACAGGCTTCCATACTTTAAGATTATAACCATTAACTTTTGTTGGGGACTAGCAAAACACTACAAATCATTTAAGCGAGTTGCACTTTCCTTACACTTCTTTTTAATTTAAATTTTACAGGAACCACTATAACCATCGTTTGGTAATTTTAATGAGACAGGTGCTTATCAAGTGGCATCAATTTACCGAATATACATCATGTCTTGCTGTACGTTATCTACAGAGAAAACTTCATATTGATGCTTGGATGAAATGTCCTCATATTTCAAGACATCATGATTGCCACTTGCAAAAGGATGAAATTCTTCAAGGGGAGCTAAACGAGAGAAATGGTTCAACTATTGAGGAAACCTTGTAAGAAACTTTCTGTCTATAAGTAAAATAAAAGTAAAAAGTAAAAAGTAAAATTAGAAATCTTTTAAGAAGTTAGATCTTTAACAACCCCTCTACCATGAATAGGATGTGAAACAAGGTCAATTTTTAAGCAGATTTTGGTTTCAATTCAGAGCTTTATATCTCTTAGACTGGTTACCTTACCTAGTCTACAGAACTCAATTTGTTCTACTATTTTACCATAGCTGGAGGCAGGATAGATGTTCTCATGCCTTTCAGAGCATTAGCATGAAGTGAAATACAAACAGCTTTGTCCAGGAATTGAACTCGGGTAGCTGATTCCATTTCTTATGATGATAACCTTATATTAAGTCCATCTCATTTAAATATCTAATAAGTGAAATCTTTAAACCATTAATTAATAAATCTTTGATTTATAAAATCAGAGAAATAACATTTTATGATTGATTGAGGGATTGATTTTAATTGCATGTCAACCTATCTTAGGTTATTTTATGTCTAGAGGTTAGGGTATTGAGTACATTTTATGTTCATATCTATATTTGTTGTGTAGTTGCTTCTTAAAGAGATTTTTTTTCACATGCTTCTATAAAATATAAATAATTTTTTTCACATTGTTCTATTAAATATAAATAATTTTTTCACATTCTTCCATTAAATATAAATAATTTTTTTTCACATGGTTCATTTAAATATGAATAATTTATTTTCCCATGGTTCTATTGAATGCAAATAATTTTTAAACAGATCACTTTAACTTATAAATGGGACCCTAACAGCTTTTATCATACTGGGACAGAGTGGATCTATAAATAATGTCAATGAAGAGATACTCCACACTCCCCAAATCTGGGGCCTTACTGTCAGAATACACTTTAGTGTCATACACAGAGCACTTCTTTTTGTGGGGTGGGTCTTACTTGCAGCTGGAGATTCTGTCAATGTATTCTAAGCAGATAATTTTTTTAGATGTATTCTCAAATATGAGATTCTTTCTGTCCAGCTATACATATAACTTTGTAAATTTTCTTATGTGCACTTTCAATCAGTGTTATAACAATGGTTGCACATTTTCATATTTCTTCTCTCAGCATAAAGATTTCAATGATGACTGACCTGGTTTCCTGTTAACACCTGCAAGTAAATGCAAATTGTGTTTACCTTACCACTCAGTTATGTGCAGGATGCAACATCAGGTCAAATTTTTAGGCAAAGGCCCTCTCACCTACAGATGCACAGATGAGGATAGTGCTAAAAATTACTTGGCTTGATTGACATTCCCTTCTTTGGGAGTCACCTCAGATATCAGAAAATGAACCTAAACTTTTCTCTTTTAGACAAGGGGATGATGCTGCATAGAAGGAGGCTCCCACTGAAACCAAGCTTTTCATTGTATGGCCAAGTTAGAAATGAACTTTGCAGCTCTTCAGCTGTGGGTAGAATTGTGACCTAAAGTTAGATTTTTTGGTGGATGCCTCCTATGCACATATGCGTAATTAAAAACTGTTAAAAATTGCTTGGTTCCATTACCATATGTCCAAGTGAGAGGCACCTCAGCCATCATGTACTGAACCTGGTTCTTTGATGAGAGACAGGTGCAACCTGGGAAGATGGACACCTGTAGCCCAGATCTTCAAACCACGGTAAGGTTGAAGTTAACTTCACTGCCGAAAACTTCCCCTATTGAGAATTGTCTTACTACACATACCGAGCACAGTGCATATATGCAAATGTAATGGATTCAGGATGATTACTTCTACCAATAAGAGAAAACTTCCATCCATTCTTACACAGTCTTATAACCCAGTGAGCTTTGAGGCTGACCTGTTAATATACTATACACATCCAGTTGTCATAATTAATTTTGCTGGTATTTTTCTTCATCCTAAATTTTAGCTGTTTTTTTATAATAATGTACAAAAATGACAATTCTTCCAAACAGTAGCCATGTCAGTACTACTGTATAATTGCATCACTTAGACTCTCACAAAACACTGAGAGAAAAAGTTAGAGGAGAACTACAGCTGTTTTAAACAAATCCTGAAAGCAGCATTCTACAAAACTACTGCTGTAGAGCAACTTACCTCCCATCTCAAAAACTATCCAAGAAAGGTGATCAAAACCTGTGGGGTACTGCTTGAGAAGTAAGGACAAACTTATTAGCAATGTTCTCCTATGGACTTCTACACATGGACACAATTGACCAATCAATCTAGAGAAATGACAAATTGGGATGGATGGTGAGAGAGAGTCAATGGAATCCATGCTGTTGGCATGCATAGATGATGATGATGATGATGATCTTAAGCACTGAAAATTTCAAATGAAATATTAAATGATAAACTTTTGGCAAGATTCAAACTCATGTTTCTATTTGTTTGAAGGAAGCTTGCTTAAACATACCAGCTACAATTCATCACTTGGATTACATGAATTCATTGGTTGGTGGAAGCCCAAGTCTAACTTTTAAACCATCCCTTTTCTTTTTCTTAATCTCATTCTGTGTTATATTTGTCATAATTTTTTAAACATGTTAGAAGCAATTTTTATTTCATTTTTATTTTTAAATGAAGATTTATTTATCATTATTTTTAATTTTGACTAGAATCTTATTTAATCTAATTAATTTTTGGTTCCTTTTCTTTTTTTCTTTCTTAAGGAAACCTGTTTGGGTTGACAATTTTCAGTAATGAGGATATAGTGTAGGATGGAAATTTTTTTAAGTCAAAATTAAGATGCAAGAAAATATTAATCAAAGTCAATCATAATTTTTGATAAAGCTTCAACAAAAAATAAAAATGAAATAAGACATCTTTTTCTTTATCCCTTCATTTTATTTCTAAATTTCTCTTTAAAAAATCAAAACAGCCAGACAACAAGTACTGACGAAGATGACCTTGAAGTCATTGGTCTCAGAAATCAGGTATGACACTTTCAGAATATTTGTCATCTAAAACATTCCCAATAAAATTCATTTTGCCTTTCTAAAATCAGAGATAAATTCTTATTCAAGTCATTGTTTAGACTAGCCACCACATTTTGGAAATTTTGATCATTCCTGTTAAAATGCTATACTTTCTGGCTGTTCTAATGTTTGAAATTCAAAGATGAATAATTATTATAATTCCCTTCATTATCTGGAATAATCTCCACATCTTTCTTGTTTGATCATAATATTTAAATGGCAACAATTTTTTTCTAACTGTTGTCAGTAATTCTGAGAAGTATTGTTATTATTCCATTCATTATTTGGCTTGCAATTTCCAGCATTTTTTCCAGGTCTGAAATTGAACTGAGGTATAGCGATATTAGTCTGCTAGCAAATTTTCTTCTATCTTTTCTACCACAAAAATCCACAACCTTTCAGCGTAGATTTCAGTTTGGAGAAGAAAAAACCTGGCAAGAACCAAATAGAGTGGTTGAGGTGCATCTAAGGTTATTTGATATCACTAGATATTCATATTTTATGTATAGCTAGCTGTATGCTGGATGTAGTGGACAAATGTTAATAAAAATAACACAACATGAGTGCAATAAAAATTGAGAAGTTTTATTTTTGAATAGATCTGAAAACAAAGAAATGAAATTGTTGTTGTGTTATGTCCCTGTGGGTAGCAGTGAATTTTTAGCCAGCACATGGAGTTGATAGGCTATCATCCAAGTTGATGGATGTAACTTGATACAGGTCGTCTGGTGTCAACCAAGCTTGGGCTGCTATGACTCTGAGATACAGTTGCATTTGTCCTACCTGGGTTACAACTAAACTGTTATGAGGTGCCTTTAAAGATGTTTTGACTTTATACTATTTGGGGGGATCATGCACATGTGTATTAGCTCCACAAATTCCTTCTGAAGAAAGTGACCATTTTTTTTTAGCACAAATGATTGGTTAAAAAATGTGGTTGAGTGTTTTAATTTTTTTAGTTGGGTTTTCCCAAATTCTTAAATTTTCCACAACACATGCATAAGTGTTTTTTTTTAGGTTTACAGTTGTGCCAAAATTGGTCTGTTTTTTTAAGAACTTTCTTTAACGAGGAAATTGCATCACATCCTATACTGGATGTTCACAAATAAGTTGAGAAAAACAAATCTACAAATTTGCAAAAGATGGAAGAACAAAAATACTGTGTATCATTATTTCTTAAAACTTTATCTCACAGTAGGCTGGATAAGGTTAGATCCACGTATTCCACATAGCCAGCAATATATTGGATGTTTATGAGTATGTAATGAAAAAAGACCCAACATATTTGCAAAAGATGGAAGAATAAAAAATACAGTGTGTAAAGAGGTTTTGAGAAACTCATACAAATTTTTCCTTATGTTTAAAACTCTTTTTGTTGTGTACTTTTGTAAATGTTCATATTTTTGATTGATTGATTGATTTTAAAGGCATCTGGGGGTCAGAAATAATATATATTATGTATTTAGATTTAGATTTTTTGTGTAGTTGTTTCTTTGGATTTTTTATTTCATTTAAACCATGATGTCAGAATATTCTGGGATTGTTTCTAATGATTACTTTGTAAGTTATTGAATATGTTTATATTTATAATTTTTGGAATAAGAAGAACAAAGTGTCATCCATGTTGACATTTTCAAATAGGTCCTCCATATTATTTGTGCTAAATAATCATTTTCTAATGAGGGTTAAATATTTGTATTCAATAATGTTAAATGTTTAGTAGTGTGAGATGTTTGACATGCTATCAATTGTGGTTGTTCTTGTTTGAATATAACATTTTGTGTGACCAATACACAATTAGGACTTGTTCCTTTCTGGTCTTTCTGAAAGCTGGTAATCACCTAGTGTAGATATCAGGAAGAGTTTATTGTGTATATTGCTCTTCAAGCATTGTTCAAATCTTGTATGGAAGAATTTATTGATTTTAGGTTTCAAATAGGTTTTGATTTCTTTGTTTAATGGTTTATCAACCTTTGTGGGTTATTTAATGCCAAAGCCATCCTTCTAGAAGAACAGCAGTTATGCTATTTAACCCATAGCTGGGAGGATAAGGGGTTCATACCTTTCCCAAGGGTATTTGTCCAAATGTGAACGTAATAGTGTGACTAGTATTCAAACTCCCTCACTATGATTCTCCAATCCAGCACTTTAACCATTACACCACGAGGACACCTATGTTCAAATAAGTGTATAGAATTTTGAATTTGTAGGGGCTCATCTCAAAAGCCAACTTGGTTGCCGAGTCAGCTTCTTCATTTCTCTTTATTTCAATTTGGTTTGGGGTCCCATCTGTATCCACAGAATCTTAATATATACTGGGTGCTTCAGAAAAATTGATATCGTTTCATTTTGAAGTAGCCAACATGTTCACTGTGAGATTTTTTTCTCTAAGGCTATGTGAAGAGAAGGGTCTATTTTCCCCATTTCCCCACAAGCCTTGAGGGACACATGCAGAGAATCACTGCAGTACTGAATACTGTTACTGAAGACATGCTGCAGTGTGTTTGACAGGAGGTGGGCTATCAATTAGACATGTGTCTTGTTACAGGAAGCGTGTGTATTGAAAACTTGTGAAATTCATAAAGTCCACGTACCTTTGAATTTTTATTCAAATTTTGATGATTAAATATTACTTTGCTCATAGAATCTTCGACTATTTCACATTACAATACTATAGAACAAAGACCAGGATTCTATAAAATTTTGCCTTACTAAGCCAAAATTATGTTGAAGGACTTCAACTCTCTCTAATATTGGTAATTAAACAAACATTTCTATTTTACCTTTCTTTATGCTTTCCTCTTTCTTTTCTTTCTTTCTTCCTCCTTTCCACTAATTTCTTCTTTCATTCTTCCCTCTCCACATATACAAACTGACTTTTTATGGACACTATGTTTCTCCTTAACTTATTTAAAAATCTATATTTCATGATGTAAGATTTTTGAATATTTTAAAAATATTTTTCAGTATTCGTTTCGAACTGCTAGTTTAAATTCATAATTCCCACTCTTGAAGATGTCAAGAACACTTTCTACGTGAAATTTTCCTAATTTCATGTCTTAAACAATCCTATCAAAATGCGTTGGTGGAACTAATTAAGGTGGAATTAATTAATTATCAAATCTTTTTCCATCCATTTATGTATTTTGTTTTCCTTTTTCTTATACAATACATATATATATGAGTATATATATATATACATTTCTGATTTTTTTTTAAGGGCGAGGGTGTCTGTGGTGTCTTTTTACGCCTTCAGAATATTCCTTGTGATCTTCTATCTGGTCTTTTATCAACAGAAAGTGATGACCCGGATGATTCTCCAACTGAAATATTGGCCAATGGGACTTGCTTTTCTGCAGTGGAGACGTTACACTCAACTATGTCACCAACTAAAAACAGTAACACAGCAACTGCTTATGAAACACATCATGGTCGTTCTGTCCATCACTTTTGGCTTGTGGAGGCAGCAACAGCAAGCAGCCAAACTTGCTCGATGTCACCAGGTATGTTTTACTTCTATTCTTTATTTGAATCACATGATTGGATAAATTTCTGTATGTTAATTTGCTAGGCTTAGAAGAGATATGATTAGATACAAATGAAATTCATTTGGCAATATGTATTGGATGGATGGTTGGTTTTATTGCATGTCAACCCTTTGGGGGTTATTAAATGCTCAGATCAACCTTATTTTATTTAAACAATGGTCTCAAGTAATCCTTCCTATTTAGTAATAATAACTTGTACACAATTATAGCTTCAAGTATGTATTCTTAATGTATTATTTGTACAAAATCATATTCTTTCAAGTATCTATAACTTATACCAATAAGTTGCTAGCAAACTCCACTTTATTTCATTACAGGTAGTCAGGATACTCATAAAACAATTTTCTTTATTTTCATGAGATACTAAATCAATAAAAGATGGCTGAAGATTCACCATTAAATAGTTACAGAAATGTTTTTTTGATGTTCTGTATTGTGCCAAATCATTTTACCTTCAAAGATCTAAAGAATAAATTCCATATTTATATGAGGATAAACTGAAAAGTTCATTGGCTGAAACATTCATATGATTGTGTCATATCAGCTGATGATGGCTATTTTGACAAATGAAATGACTGTTCCACTTACCCTTGATCTAAATCTTATAATGCTAAGTGTTAAGCAAGGAGGCATAAAATACCATTTTTAGAGTCTTTGGTATGACTTGACCAGAGATTGAAGCCAAGCACTGCAACATTGATGAAAGAAATATGTGAATTGCAAGGGAGACTATATTAAAAATAAACTTCATTTAGTCACATTCCATGAAATTATTTTGGTCAGCTTATGAACTTTTCAGCCAACCCTTGTGAGTAGGTAACAGAATAAAAGTTGATTTGTAAATTTCTTTCCGGTTTCTTTTTAGGCAGACTTTATGTATATTCAAAGAAAATATAGTGAGATTTTTACCGAAATATAAAAAAAACTTGAGAGCTATTTTTACAAGCCCAGTCAGTTAGGGCAGAAGGATTAACTGCATCTGATGGTGAGGCTATGGTCTTGGTGCTTTGATGAAGAGTACTCTATCAACATCATAACTCTCAGGTTCACTCTGACATGGAGTGGTTATACCTATTAGGGTCCCATCTATCATTCAAATACAAGCGTTTAATCATTTACTATACTTAAAACCATGTTAATAGAATATTAGTGTCAAAAGGTTTCAAGTACTGCTATCTGTCTGTAAACAAATAAACCTTGGCTGGTGTAAAAATTGTTAACTAAAAACTATTAATTTACAAATCATGTACATATAATATATATGTATAAAAAGGATTGACATTAAATAAACTGGAAGGTTAATATGCCATAAAACACAACCAACCAGTTATTTTTACATTGAAAGATTGCCCGCTAGATCTAATGATGTGAGGGTAATCCAATAAAATTTTCAAGGCAGAAACAAATTGGGTAAGAATTTCTTTTTACCAATGATTATTTCTCATATAATCATGGTCTAATTTTGATGTCTGGAGATGTCTTGGTTCACATAGAACTGGTAATTTCAAGAATAATGGTTGGCAGCACTTAGATCTGTGAATGAATTAAGTTGATGAAATTGACTTCAGTAAAGAAAATGATATAAAGATACTTGATAACTTTCAGTCAAAATTATGGAACTTGATTAACAATATAACTGTGCAGATTTAACAAGGGAAATTAGTTCACTAGTTGTAAAGTGAGTGAGCAACAACAAGAAAAACCAAAACCTTGGCAACAAATATTGTGCATTGGGTTCAAATAAACTTAATAGTAACATTATGGGATTCTCCTAGGGAATTTTTTTTATTAGGCCCATGAATTATTATCATAAAAGTTATAGACTATAGATGGCTCATTTTGGTTGCAAATACTCATGTTGCCATGTGGGCTGGTAAGGCCCAAAGTGACTGTTTTTTTTTGGCAGTGAAAGTTTAATTTGCTTTATTTTTTTATTTGGATTTTACTATTTGTTTCATTTTATCACTTTATTAATCTTCACAACATGAAACAGTGTTGCTTTTTTTCTCCTCGAAATATCAGATTTTCTATTTTATTTATGTAAATAATAATTAGAGTGAATTAAAATCATGATACATTTGGTTCATAAATCCTACCTGGGATTTTATAGGCTAAATAAACAAATAGTAGTAGTAGTAGTAGTAGTAGTAGTAGTAGTAGTAGTAGTAGTTTCATTCCGTATTTATTGTCTTCATTTTTTTATTTGCTTGTTCTTTTTTTTTTCAGGAACATAAACTGATGAAGAGAACTTTCAGAGAAATACAGAAATATGCTGCTTGCCGAAGATCAAAAAAAGCTTTACTCACCAAAGCCACGAACCACCATTGTTTATTTGTGTTCAAGACATGTTTTCCAATTTGGCAAAAAAAAGTAAGTTCAGTAAGCTATTCACTGATAACAAATGAGTGAAACAAAAAATAAAACAGAAAAAATTTACTTTTATAAAGTTTATATATATATATATATATATAATATCCAAAGAAGAGTTGGGAATGATTCAATGTGAGAATATATTAGAGGATTCTTGTAAATCTCCGGGAGTGCTCAATGTATGATGATTAATATAAAAATCTATAAATTTTATACAGAGCAAATTCATATAATTGGAAGAAATTGGTTGGTTGAGTCTTTCTTTGAATTATATATACAGGGTTGTACTTGTTTATGGGTGATACAGTAATTTACATTGTATCATCATATTATATTATATTAATAATTATAAAATATAAAGTATATATATATATATATATATATATATATATATATATATATATATATATATATATATATATATGTGTGTGTGTGTTCATAGTAGCAATGGCTTCTCAAAGTGGTCTTTATTGACCTTTTCAGGTGAATAGAATTTTATCTCTAGGAACAAAAGCATGGGGGTCCACTTGGAGTGAATTTACTTGTTTGTGTTCATAATTCCCTTTATAAAAGGGGAATAAAAACAACAGGATCATATAGACTAGTTGCCAAATATCATACACCAAGCAGAATGCCTGATTGGGTGTCATGGCCACTAGTGATGTGTCATTCACTTATCTCAGTCAAAAGATATGGATCATTTAGATAAATGAGTTATTGGGCTCAGACCAAAAAATCCATATCTTTTCTGCCTTTTTAACAATGCATAATATTATTCTTTTATAAAAGAAAATATTTAAAAACAATTATATATTCAACAAATTTTTTTATAAAAATAAGTTAAGTTGGCCGACCATAGTCAAGGATGACCAGAAGGTTCTCTTTTCAATAGCTACTATACCGAGGTGTAGGAGATGATGCTACTCCTTTACCTGGATTATTCCTCTTACCCTTGATCCAAATCTTACATTGCTGTATCAAGCAAAGAGGCATCAAGTACCGTTTTTGAGTCTTTGGTATGACTCGACCTGGGATTGAACCCAGTTCTCCCCAACCATTGATGAACAAAAAGATTATCGAATAATAAGAATAAAAATATAGATTGCAAAAAAGAAAGTAAAATAATAAAAAAAAGTATAATTAAAATACATTGACTGAAATTTTAATTCTAATCTATGGTAAAAGCTTTTTAATGAATGAAATTAAAATCAAATTATTATAAACAAAATATCCTGCTCTGTCCAAACATCTTGATTTTAACTTGTTGAGCTAGTATTGCCTGGTATTTTTGGTGTGGGAGTTATATGATTTAATATTCCATTTAAAAATAACTTTTCAATATTTTGTAAAAATGTAAATCTTTTAACTGAAAATATTGATAAAAACTAACCCCTCTCATCATTGCAACCAGTGAGACGAAAAAAAAAAAATGGGAGCAATATTCAATTAATTCATTTGAGAGTGAATGGGAATTAAATTTGGTCACAAGAGGTACATGAAGAAATAAAGTTTGAGAAGCCTTGTTCTATGAGAAATCCCATGATAAGTTGATTTATAGAAGTTGTTTTTCCTAATTAAACTTTTAGAATTGGGTCGAAACTCTAAAACAAATGTTATTTTGGTTTCTACATCTAAACCTACGAAAATATCTTGGACAATATGAGAAAACGATTAATTTAAAAACATTAAACACATTTAGGTGAGAAAACCTCAATTTTAAGGGTAGTAACTCTTGCTGTTTACATGATTATCTCCCTTGCTGTTTTGAAATTTTTGTTGTGTAATATAATAATGAAATTACACCTTCCACACATACACATGTACATGTATAAAGAAGTGCCAAAAGTTTGCTCACCTAAATTGATGACTACTTAATGTAATTGTTATGATTGAAGAAGTTCAAATCCTGGATGAGGCTGTTGGTGTGGCTGTACATGGTAATGCTCTTGGGAAAAGCATGACTCCATCTCCTCTCCTCCTTGCAATGAATAAATAGTAGAGCAGACTGTTCTTTTCCCTTGGTTAGCAATTGATATAGAAGAAAGAAAACTAAGCTCATACCAGTTGTTCTCCATTTAACTTTGAGTTACATTTTGCTTGTAATGAGGGTGTAGAGAAGAGGAAAGTCTCGTATTTTCTTTGGCAGGCAATTTAATTCAACACTGAATTTCACCCAATCAGGATGACTTATCCTATTCAGCCCGGACCTTCATTTCCGGCTAGCAAAACGGGTGAGCGGCCAAACCCAATCTCTTCGGCTTGAGACGGTGACCAGAACAGACGTTCCTCTGATCGTCCCTGCTTAGCGATGCTTTTTAGCTAGACAAGCCACCCAGTGTGGACATCTCACTGTGGCTTTAACACTAGCAGCAGCAACATGGACACTCAACGAGGGAACCATCTAATTTATGGATTCTTTACGAGGAATCCCTGTTGAACATAAATTAGAAACATTCAGCATGCCTTCCACAGGCACCACTTCATGTCACCCCAAAAAATGGCGATGTTGATCCGAGCGTAACTCCGCTCTCGACAACATGGAGATATCGCAGACTCTCCTCCAAAAACCAGATACAAAATTACACGGTGACTTTAAACACATCCCTCACACGTCCAGCACACACGCTGCCATCACATCTCGCTATGCCATTTCGTCTACAACACTAACAAGCCAAAACTCCACGAGTCTTGCAGCACCAAAAGCAAACCATATTCAAAGCTGCAAATAAAGAACTTTCGTAGTTGTGTTGTTAAAGAAAAGTTTTGTAATTCATTTGTGTGCCTAAAAAATATAGTGTTAAACAAATAACCATTTCACTCATCGCTATAAGGGGATTGGGTAAATTCATACATAATAATATATAGTGTGCATGTAACAGAAACGCAATTGCTACTTTTTCAAAAATAAGCCTATTGTACCACATGAATTAATCTAAATTTCAAAGGATTATCATATACTGTTTTATTTCAACAAGAATCCTAAGCCTAGTTGCCATAGTAACACTATTACAGCTATTGAACGTTTGGGTCTTTTCTATCTTGAAACAAGATCTCCAAAATGCTTACAATAAATTGTCTGAATAATTCAAGAGTTTGGTGCAAATTTTATCAGAATTATCACAACCAACTTAAAAATTTATTTTCAGGTAAAGGAGAAACAATACTGGGATAAAGTAGCCAAATTACTGAGCCATTCAAGTCCAGAAGAACAACTTCTGCAGCCTAAAGAACTTCAGCTGACATCTCTGTTAGGTCAGAGGTCATTACGCATGTATTTTCACATTTGGCAAAAGACTTACCAAGAAGCAAGCTTCTACAGGCAACAATATCATCGAATGCTACTGGTCAGGTAATTAGGTTACTGTAGTTTGGTTGCTTTTAATAATGTAAAACAGATATTTTTAAGTTTAACTTGAACTGACATAAGATCACAACTGTTGGATTAAAATCATTCTGAGAGAGGAAAAACGTCTTTAATTGATGTGAAAATGAAATATAAAATTAGGCACTTTAACAGGGGTTTTATCCAAGCTTAAAATGTACACTTATATCCAACTCTCAAAGAAATAAGAATAACAAAAAGATGAAAGAAACTAACAAAATATTACTAAAGCAATAAATTTTTGTATATGGTATAGTATTACTTAATTATAGTTTTGATATATAAGTCTAATCAACTAAATGATGAGACTTCAGAAAAAAAAGTAAGAAATGGTGGGCAAGCCTGCTTGCAAAATATGTAAGATATTCAGCTCTCTATCAGTGGGGCTTAAAATATGCTGACAGTATCATTTGTAGAGAGATAAGACTCATCTTCCCAAAAAAAGGTGTCCTGATTACAACACAAAACTGTGTCTGATGGTGAAGCTGGGGTAGAAAACATACCAACTGCTTTTCTGCAAAGGGGGAAGACCCCCACCACCACCAACACTATGACACTAAACAATTTGATGGTGTGGTTCCAGTAATGCTGAAGCTTTGGGGAATGTGGAGTACCCCTTCAATGCCATCGCTCCTAGGTCCACTCTGGCTTGGAGTGGTAGCACCTGATAGGGTCTTATCTATGGGTCAAAAAGAACTAAACCGTGTACTTATGCGAAACTGAGTCGTTTGAAATGGAACAGTTTTTGTACACTAAACTGAATTGTTTGAAATAGAACTATTCATTTTTATAAAAATAGATTTGGCACTACATAACTTACAAAGGTTCATATGCCATAAACCCAAACAAACAAACAAACAATCTAGTTCTGAATATCTGGAGCATGTGGAGAACTCCTTCATTGCCATTACTCCCAGGACCACTCTGACCTCGAGTGGTAGTACCTGTTAAGGTCTCATCTATGGGTCAAATAGATCTGTTTAAAAATTATTTGTATTTGATTGGAATACTTGATACTATATAATAGTAAATTATTCGTACTAAGAATACTTACTTGAAGCTATAATTGTTGGTTATGTTTTACGGTATATCAACCATTGCAGGTTATTTAATGCCAAATTCTGTTTATACGCATTCATATTAGATATATATGATTTCTAAATGAATACTTTGTGAGTAACATTATTTTGAAATGAGCCAAAGCTCATTTGTTTGCACACAGTTAAATCGTTTCAACAATTGATATTTAATACTAATAATTCTTTTCAACATTATTCATTTGCTTGCACACAGTTAAATTGCTCCAAGTTTTGTGGTCTAATTCTAATAATTCAATTTGATATTAATCATTTGTTTGCACACAGTTAATTAGTTTCAAGTAAAGTAAATGATTAGATATTTCTATTTGACCCATAGACGGAACCCTTACATGTACTTTCACTCCAGATGGGACCTGAGAACAATGGTAATGAAGGGTTACTCCCCAAAATTCCAGGACTTGAATTTTACCATCAGACGCTTTGGTGTCATACTCAGGACACTTGCTGTGGGGGCTTACTTTCTGCAGACACAGTCAGCATATTCTACAGCTTCAGATGACTGTTTATTAAGGATTATTGTTAGTTACTTGAAACCAAGTAACAGTGTGCAAACAAATGACTATTATTAGATAGAAATAATTACTTGAAACCATACTACTGAGTAGAAATTATTTGTATTTGATAGAAATACTTGATATCATATAACTGCTCACAAAATCTTTGGAAAAAAAAACTACACAAAAAGTGTGAATATAAATGTAGAATGAATGGGATCTTGTAACCTCTAGGCATAAAATAACCCAAGATAGGTTGAGATTCCATTAAAATCAATCAATAGATAAATCAATCAATCAATCAGTCAGGGCATTTATTAAGCTTAGCTTAGTCTGACACACTTTCTTAATTGTTTTTGATGATAATGCTCTAAATAATGATATACATATTAATATCATATACATATTAATATTATATACACATGATGCTGTAAACAAATCAACACCTGGATAGCCAAAAAAGCCTTCATAAATTGATGATCCTGGGTCATATATAATAATAAATAATGTTACATATACAAAATATACATACTGAATAACACTTGTTGCATCCATTGAAATCTCTGAGAATTATGCATCGTTGATGTATATATTTGAATTATAAATAATATTTGGAGATAAATCATTGGTGATCTCTCTTTTTTTATTTTAAAATTTGTTGAATTACCAACTTAAAAAAGAAAATATAATGAAAACATGAGGTATATTTATTCATGTTTGATAATATATATTCTAATTCATTTAGTTTAAATTTCATTTCTCTGGTAACAAATGCAATATCAAGCATCCATTGTGCTATTGTGTCCTGAGTATTATACTAAACTGTATTTGTTGGTGAGGCTCCAGTTCTGGAGATCTAGAGAGTGTGAAGTACTCCTTTATTGCCATTACTCCCTGAGACACACTGACCCAAAGGGTAGTATTTATTAAGGTCCCATCTATAAGTAAAATAGATTTGTTAAAAAATTATTCATATTTGATCGGCAAAAAAAACTCTTAAATAACTACACAAAAAATGTAAATATGAACATAAAATGAATGCAATTCCTTAACCTCTTGGCATAAAATAACCCTAGACAGGTTGACATTCTTTTAAAACCAATCAATCATTATGCTACTAAAACAATGACATTTTTTAAATAACAAAATTATAAATCAAGGAATAATAAAAAATATAAAAAGTCATTTAAAAAAGTAATAAAAATTTGCTTTTAGTCAACAGAACAGTTTTCTTCAATGCCAATGAAGAAATCTATATAATATGTTATTTAGTTCTTATAAAAAATATCTCATAAAAATTCAGTTACGTTTGTTAATTTTTTTGCTAGTATAAAATCAGTCTCATAATAAAATTCACAATAACATTACTACTAATACTACAAGAAAAAGACACAGTATTCTTATGGAAAATAAATTAAGGTCTAACTTAAAAACTAATTTAAAATATAAACCTTAACCTTCATTTGATATAGCATGTGGTATAATCAAATATAATGAAAAAAATATCTTTTTTAATAACCCAAATACAGATATTTTCCAATCTGGAGAAATTGGGCTATGTACCGTCAACATATGGCCCAAAAATGCAATGTGTTCAGAAAAAAGAGAATCCAATCTTTGGTGAGTTGATAAACTTTTTGCAATTCTTAACATTATTAAAGGTTGTTACTATTATATTCGTGCATGGTAATGTGAAAAAGAGATGAAGAGAGAGTAGAAGAAAAAGATGTCCTGATGAGGACAACACTGCATCATTCCCCATTTGTCGTGACAAACAAATGAATGACGGGGAATCTTTGTAGTGTAGTGGTTAATGTACTGGACTACAACATGATACGAAGTGAGTTTGAATTCCAGTAACACTATTACATTCACTTTCAGACTAATTCCCTTGGAAAGTTATTAACCCCCTTATCCCACCAGTTATGGGTTAAATTGTTCCACTACAGTTCTATAAAGATTGCTTTGGCATTAAATAACCCACAAATGTTGATATGCAATTAAACAAAGAAACCAAACTAAACCAAATGAATGGCAAACAAGGGTTAATAGACAAAGAAAAGTGTATTCATAAACAAGTAATTTTTATAATCTGAGAGTCTGTTTGCTGAAAATAGAACAGTTTTTGGTTTGCTTGCTTCATATTACTGTGGTGGGAAGGTCAGCTTTAAAATATGGCTTATAGCAGGTTTTTTTTGTGACATTGTATTTCTTAGTTAGAGAAGTGTTCTTTTTGATAGCATGAATGGTGTAGATGGGAATCCTTCGTCTTAGGTTGGTTGCAAATAGAACCAAAATTCGGAAAGTCACTTGGAAGCATGCATTTGATATGACCATGTAAAAATTTCTTGTATTGCATGTGTTTATGAGGGAAGAGGACTGTAAGTGAGAGTTGATTACAGGTTATATAATTCAGCATGAGGAAGTTGTAACAGGATATTACTGTTGAAGAGTGTGTTTTATGTACATCTGTTGCCATCAGTAAGATGCAAATGGAACCACTGTGTTGCACATTTAGGGGGTGAGGACTATTGTGTGGAACTCCGTGAATAAACTGCACTGCTGAGAATGGGTGGTGTTGTGTGGGGGTTCCATAAATTATTAGATTGAGTGCCTGCCATGTGTGTTCATTATTGGTATGTTTCACTGATATTGCTGTGAAAAGGGGACATCATGTGTATTGTTGGGCTAGAGGCCAAGCCATGTGTTTTTAAAACAGAAACTGCTGAGAAAAAGGAGAGAGGCAGGGAGAAAAATCCTGTGTATTGATATGCTTCTGTGGCACTGCTTGTGATACCTACTATTGGTCAACCTGCCTCCATACTATGTTTGTAGAATAAACAGTCAGCTGATGTTCTATGTTGTTGTGTACAATCTTTTTTTTTGACCTTGATGAAAGAGTTAAAACATAATGAGATTTAACTACTGTGTGACATCACTAAACCTTTTTTGAGTTTTTTTTTTTTATTAAAGACCTAACACTATCCATATTATGGAAGTCAATTTTACTTTATCAAGTACATTTTGCCAATCATTAAATTGTCAGTTGAATACATTGACTATCTATTGTAATATTACACTGTGCCACAATATGAGAACATCACATGACAAACATATATTCACTATAGAGAAACCACAATGCTCATAATAAAATCAAGAGAGTTTAGTATATAATATCATCAACATATATATTTACAATGGTTATATTAAAAAGTTTGAACTGAAATCATGATATAACAAAACAATTGCTGGATAAAGAGCATTATTATTATTATTATTATTTTACATCTTGTTAGTTTTTACACAAGCATTAGCTGATGGTCTTTCACAGGAGTCTGAGTGACAGCATGTCTCCTCAAGTCTCCATGACTCTTCCCAGTATTCTGGTCAATCTTATCAATGCTGTAGTTTGGATTGTCTTGATTTGTCCTCTGATATCCAACTTTTCTAGCCTCCTTTCCAAAACTTTGGAGACCATTCAAAGTGCACAAATTACAAATTTCACCATTACTCTTATGTTCCACAGTTTCCTTAGTTCTCTTGCAAGGTCTCTCTTTTTGTTTTGTTTTTTATTTTCACTCTGTGGTTCACTGAGATTACAAAATCCACTCTATGGCAAGTTCTTTTTTTGAAAATTATCACTAGGTCTGGTCTCTCACAAGGATTTGGTGATCTGTTTATATCTCAAAATCACTGAGAATTTTGTGCATCTATTTCTCCAGGACAGCTTCTGGTTTGTTCATGTAACATTTACTTGTATGGTCAAATTTCAATTTCTTGCACAATTCCCAGTAGATCTCCTTCCCCAATGAGTTGTGTCTTTTCTCATACTCCCTTTTTGCTAGTTTGTAACATTTGCTTATTTTGTGATCAATAATTTCTTCTCTATCAGCACATAACTTACACTTGCTATTCCATTGTGTATTATCTATATTCACTTTAACATAATTGGTCCTTATGGTGTTGTTTTGTGCTGCTATTAGAAGAGATTCAGTGTCTCTCTTGAGGTTTCCTTTCCGTAGCCATGTCCAGGTCTTCTCATCTGAGATTTCAGCAGTTTGTTGCTTGAAGTATCCATACAGTTGTTTTTTTCCCATTTCTGTTTCCTAGTTAAAGTTGTTCTTTTTATCATTATGTTGATTATCATTATTATTATTATTATTATTATTAATAAAAATGTGTAGAATAAGAAAAAATACAAAGTTTTCATATTTTTATAATTAAGATGTTTTATTAGCTGGTATAAATGGATCTGGTTTTTATTTCAGGCTCTCCAGGTGTGGACATGTCGTGTGTATCAAAACAAATGGATCAAGAAAACTCAAGGACAAAAAGTTAACAGCTTATTACAGACCATTTTACAACAATGGCACCAGTGGTCATCAAGTAAGCTCCTTCAGTTATTCTTAGGATAGTATTGGCTTGGCGAAAAATGTTTTGTAACTTTTGTTATATTTGATCATTCTCAATACCCTGATAGAAAGCTAAGGAAAATACTTTAATGACTAAATAATGATGCTATGAATTTATCAAAATAAAATTTTTGATTAAAAAAGCTGGTAAATTTCTATTTGTTTTTTAGGTTAATCTCTATCAAACATTATCAATAATATTGATTAGTATTATCTAATTCTATTTGCTTTTCATTGCAATTCCTCGAGTCATCACTCCTATGACCTCAAGGTACAATGTGCATTGGAAATGATATTAAAGAATAAGTTCCCATTAAAACTCAAACTCATGTCCCCTTCTGCCTCAAGTCTCATGGGAAACTTATTCTTTATTCTTGTTTCTGATGTGAGTTTGGTTACTGTTGAGTTATCTTGGCTACAAAAAAAGATTTAACAAAGAATTTCATAAATAACCAAACATTATTTCTTCACATTAATTTTTTTTTTTTGTAGAGTGCAGTAAACAAAAGGCATCAGAAGCTAAGGTACGACAAAATCATGTGACTGTGATGATTTCTCAGGTTTTCAACTCCATGACTAGAGAGTTCAACAAGATCAGCAAGGCTAATAAATGGTACCAGAATCAATTAATCCAGAAGTAAGCACTTTTATGCAAAATCTTTTGTTCCAAATGTTCAAGATGGAAATTCATATGAGAGTATTTTAGTTAAAGATTTTTTTATAGATAAGAAATATGTTTCAACAGTTGATTATCGCTGTAAATAAAGTGAAATCTTTGTTAATAATACCTTTCAAACCTTGCTAAACCTTTCAAAGCCACTCTGCTTAATGACTTTTCAAGTCAGGTGGTGACCAAAGCAGCAGCTAATTTCTCAAATGAATACAGGGCAGTCAAAATTAAGAGAAGCAATGAGAAATTACAATAACAGAGAGACCAGAGAAATAAAACTTAATAACAGGAAGGAAAGAAACCTCCCTGCTTTTATTTAAAAAGTTGGTGAACCCTGTTCAACAATCCAAAAGGCTGCTGGAGCCGGGATTTGAAACTAAAGAAGACAGAGGTCCCATATAGACATCTGGCAAAGATTCCAGAAGAAAATGTGGTACAAAAAAAAAAGACAGAACAAACCCCAACAAAGTTCAGGGATAACCAACAAAAAGGATCATTTTTTGGAATCTAGAACTTTCTCTTTTTGAAGAGCCATATCTTCTGTGTCTGTATCTTCATAATGTCACTGAAATTCACCCTTTTTCCTAGTTTTTCCCAGTGAACCATCCACTTTTTTTGAAGGTCAGTATCATTCAAATAACTCTCGTATAGCAGTTTTCACCAATGTGAATAAAGGAGAAAGAAAGAATTTCCATTTTTTGCATTTGTAACATTAATGTTAAACATTTTCAAGTAATTATTTTTTGAAATCAATAAAACTTATGAAAAAAACATTATTTTGGAACATCTTTTCTGTGATCAAGTCAGTAATATTAAAAATCTCATTCTGTTTGTTAGTGTCCTCAGATTAGTCAGTAGGGTTTAGATCACATTATCTGTATCCCCTGCTGAAGAATAATACCCACCCATAAAACTATTGGAGTCCTTGACATAACACTAAACTGCATCTGATAGTGAGGCTTCAGTTCATGAGATCTGGGGAGTTAGGAGTACCTCTTTATCACCATTACTCCCAGGTCTATTTAACCTGGAGTAGTAGTACCTGTTAGGATTCCATGTATGAGTCAATTTAATTGTGTGTAAACAAATGATTAATATCAAATTGTATAATTAGTGTTTGATAGAAATTCTTGAAACCATTTAACAGTGAGCAAATAAAACTATTAGTGTTACATAATGATACTTGAAACCTTTTAACTGCGTGCAAACAAATGATTCTCTGGTTTGTTTGAAAATTGTTGCCAACAAACTATTCATTTGTAAATCATATATATTTAATATATACATATAAACAAGATTTGGCATTAAATAACCTACAATGGTTGATATGCCATAAAATATAACAAACCAAATAATAAAAAAATTCTCAATGATAAAGAACATGTAAAACATTTAGTTGATTTGCAAAATGTCTGTACTTATCCTTTTAATTCCTAGTATACTGCATATTGTCTTTTGCTGCTCTCAAACATTGTCATTTTCATCTTTCTGAATTATAAGGAATTTCAGTTTAAAGCTATTATTTTATTTTTAATTATTTATATTTTCTTTTATTGTACAAACCAGGAAGGAATTACTTGAAATCACATTGATTAAATGGGAACAATTGTCTTCATCTGTGTTTATTTGAACAGCATATGGGACAACTATTAATGCTAATTATAGAGTAGTCTCCTTTATTTATTTCTTTATTTTCAAATTATGGTGATAAATTGGTATTTTAATTCACTTTAAGATTATGATAATCTCTATAAAAAATAAAATAAAATAAGAAGGAAAGAGTTTTAAAAGAGTTACTATTCTTTAATAACATTTGGATGCCATTTAAATACCTTTCTAATTCCACTTCAGGGTTATTGTTGCCTGGTCTTACAGGAGTCAATTTCAAATTCAGGAAAGAGATAAGATTAAAAAATTTCAGCAGAAAAAGAAGAAAGCAATGGTGAGTAAAATTTTGAGTATGATTTCAACAGGATCATTTTCTCCTCTAAGACACATACGGTTATGGTGTGCTAAACATTTTCACTTCCATTTTGAAATATTATACCATTTGTACATTCCTGTAACTTTTATAAAGTTTCTCTGAACTAGATTTATTCTAAATTATGTATTTTTGGTCTGTGTTCAGCTTTTATAAGATATTCAGTCCAAAGATACTGTGTTTTAATAATCATCAGTCTTTATCTTAAAAATCTGGTTCTGTAATATTTTGAAGATCGACTAATAGAGATCTTTTATTTACTTATTCATTCATTTTACTAATAAATAATTTTTATTATTCTACTCCTTGTGAGTTTTTCTTACTAGCATTAGCTGATGGTCTTTCACTTGAAATTCAATTTCTCTTTTAAGATTTCTTTTCTTAGCCATGTACAGATCTTCTCAGATGAGATTTTGGCAGTTTGTTGCTTAAAATATCCATACAGTAGTTTTTTTTCTCATTTCTATTCCCTATGGTTGTTCTGTTTATGTTACCAGCGCTTTTTCTGTTGCTTTAATTTGTCTTCTTTTGGTTTTTTTATGTAGTCCTCCTTCTTTTCTTGACACATATTCTGGCTATGTCATCTCTCAGATGTAAGGCTTTATATATCATCATTATCTTTCTTGTCCACTGGTCTATTTGTTGAAGTTCTTCCCTCATCCATTTTAACAATGATCCAGAGTGTCTTACAAATTAGATAGCCCTGGTGTTTTTCCTTTCGATGAATTTCCTGCTGTAGAGTTTGATTTTGAGAATCTTTCTTATTTGGTAGAGACACACTTTTGTTATTTTTTCTTTCATCTCTGCTTGTTTGATGGTGTTCACTTCCAATATTCCCGAGTACTTGTAATTTTCCTTTTCTCTGTGTATACTGATTCTTTTTTGAATTGGCAGTTCTATTCCTTTCACTATTTGTCTTTTTCTGCTTCTCTTTATCAGCATGGCAAATTCCATTCCAATATCCTGTTTGTATATTTTTATTGTTTATATCAGAATCTCCAGTTCTTTTTCATTTTTTGCAAACAGCTTGATGTCATCCCTGTACATTAGGTGATTAATTTTTTTTTGCAATTCATTAGATTTGTGGCCCCGAGTGCATTTTCTAAATATGTGATTGAATGGCATAGTTGCTCTTAAAATTAGTAATGGTGAAAGTGTATCTCCATGGAAGATGCTTCTCTGAATTTTCACTTCAGGTAATGTTTTTCCTCCTGCAGTTAATTCTGCTTTCCAGTTTTTCATGGCTTCTGTGAGGAATTTTATGACTTTGTTAGATATATTGTACATTATTAGATCTCATTGGCCCGGTGGGTAGAGTGTTCACCAATGGTCTGGGAGACCTGGGTTCAATCTCCTGGTCGAGTCATACCAAAGAATTTAAAATGGTACTTGATACCTCCTTGCTTAATACTCGGCAATATAAAGTACATATCAAGGGTAAAGTGGAGCAATCCAGAGAAAGAAGTAGCACCCTCCCCTACACCTTGGTGCAGTAGCTATTGAAAAGAAAGCATTTTGGTCACCCTTGACTATGGTCACCAACTTTACTTATTAGATAGTATACTAACCAGAATTGTTGGACCATATCATAGGCCTTTTTATTGTTAATCTATGCCTTGGCTATATTTTTCTGCTTTGCTTTGCTCTCCTTGAGGATGCACAGATCAATGTACTGTAGATCCCCTGTTCTTCTTGTTTTCTCGTGGTATCCTTTCTCTTCTTTGGGAAACAGTCCATGGCTTACAAGTGAGTAAAAGATTTACTTCCGAATCTGTGCTTTTAGGATTTTCCACACCATAGGTAGACACACAATTGGTTTATTGTTGCAGGGAGAGTACCTTTTTTTTGTGAGGGGGGGCTCTTTCTGAATCAGGTTAATCTTCCTGTAAATCATTCATTTGGGTATGTATATTTCTTCTAAGCATATATTCAGTTCAAGAGTCAGGCTGACATGGATGGATGTAAATTTTCAAAACCAGAACCCATGTATACCATCATGGCTTGGCATTTTCCAATTTGATACATTTTTCAGTGATTCTAAATGATTCCTGGTGAATCATCGCTTCAAAGCCTTTTTCAAGTACTTGTAATTCTTTTTCCTTATTCATTTTTTCAGTTTTTCTCTTATGCTCTTTCTGTTTTCATATATTATTCCAAAATTGTTTTTCTCCCTTAGCACCCAGTTGCTGGTATGTCCTCTTGCATTCTCTACCTTCTTGTCACAATAAGTTTCTTTTATTATTTTGGAAAGTTTTGTTTTGATTGTATTGTTTGTCCTTGTCTCAGTATCTTTTAAATCTCCCTTTTTTCATCAATATTTTTTTATTTATCTCTTTCAGTTCTATTGTCAGACTTGTCAACTGTTTTGATTTGATATTTTTATCCTGACATAGCCTCATGTTTTTCCTTTTTTAGTATCTTCACTTGTGGTTGCAATTTCTTTTCTTGTCCTTCTAGCCTGATTTCCCATCCAGGTTTTGTATTTCTGTTCACGTTCCTTAGGGGGAACACTGACTTTTTTACTGGCTAATTTTGCTCTTGCATAAATTAGCTTGTTTATTTCAGTGATGCTGTCTGTTGAGATATTTGTAAATAATTCATTTAATTTTTTGGTTTTTACCATAAATTTTTCCAGTTTTGGTTCCCTCGGGATGGTAATGTAAACTTTTTCAGTTACGATTTTCTTTATTAATTCTATATTTATTTTGTCTTCTTGTGTTGACATTTGCTTTGTGGTTTTGGGGTGTGAGGAATTTCAGTTTTTATTGTTTTGTATTTCAATTTGGTTTGGAGATGCTTACTTACCTAGGAAGCAGCGTCTCATCAACCGAAAAGGACATCGACACGAGGTTAATGAATGCATGGACAGCAATCAATAGGCTATCGATTATATGGAAATCAGACCTAACCGATAAAATGAAACGCAGTTTCTTTCAGGCAGTGGTCACATCGATACTGCTATATGGATGCACTACATCGACTCTAGCAAAACGGCTGGAGAAGAAGCTAGACGGCAATTACACAAGAATGCTGTGAGCAATCTTGAACAAGTCCTGGCGGCAACACCCCACAAGACACCAACTGTATGGTCACCAGCCTCCTATCATGAAAACTATTCAAGTTAGACGAACCAGATATGCAGGACACTGCTGGAGAAGCAGGGATGAACTCATAAGTGATGTACTCTTATGGACCCCCACATATGGCCAAGCAAAAGCAGGATGACCAGCATGAACATACATTCAGCAACTATGTGAGGATACGGGATGTAGTCCAGAAGACCTGCCAGAGGCGATGAACAATAGGGAAAAGTGGCGAGAGAGGGTTAGGGATATCCGTACTACCAGCACGACATGATGATGATGATGATGACTTTTCAGTATTTAGTGTTTCAGTTTTGGTAGGGGGGTTTGATATTCTTATTTACTTATAGGTATATTTCTAGAATCCAAAGGTCAGAAAACCAACCTTTCTTTAATATCATTCTAGCTTGGTCAGCAAGTCTTAGACTTGTTGTATTGAATCAAGTAGATTCTGCCCAAATTTCTATCATTCTTTTTCTATTTCCTCTTTGTATGGGATTGCTCTTAAGATAACAGTAAAGTACATTTTTGTTGTTCATTTCTTCCATTTGTGTCTCTGAGTTGAGTGATTTCTTTGGTCATTGTTTGTCTCCCTGAAATTAGAACAGCCAACATTTGCAGGATGCTGAGCAAGTCCCCCATGTTGTTTATTAAAGGAATGCCTTAGACCTATTGTTAAAGTCCTAGTTGAATTCGGTTTGAATTTGTTATTTTTCATGAGTAGTATATTGGGGCTCAACTAGACCCAGCAGTTGTTTATTATCTGTGTTCCTGTCACAGAAGTGACCATGTACTCTTAAAAGCAAGTGAACATTAAAAAAAATGAATTAAAACTGTCATCAATTTGTTTTTACTTAGTAAAAGTTTTAACGAAGCAAAATTTTAACAGTCAACTTTTTCAAAAGCGAATCATTTTATATCTTTATTTGTTATTTAAACTGTTACATGGTACTTAGATTGGCTTATAACTGATATTCTTTAGTTGTTTAAAACCAAGCAATTTTCTGGCATCCATTTATCATGATTTTTGTTCAGTGTTTTAAGTATGCTACATCATTTATACCATCCTTATCTGCTTCTGATTATCAGCTTTTTGTCAAAAGAGTTTGAGTCATGTCACATGATTCAGAAAGGAGAACAGGACCTTCCTACTGCTACCATTACTTTCTTCATTTTGCCTTCATTTTTTCTTTTTTTTCTCCCCACTTATAACATATACAAAACTTACATTTAAAATTCAAAAAGCAAAACATTCAAATCTTACTTTGATTGTACAGCAGATAATTCAAAAATCTTTTTTAACTGGCCCATTGGCCTAGTGGTAGAGTGTTTACCAATGGGCTGAGAGACTGGGGTTCAATCCCAAGTCGAGTCATACCAAAGACTTTAAAATCTTTACTAACTGGCCCATTGGCCTAGTGGTAGAGTGTTTACCAGGGAGACTGGGGTTCAATCCCAGGTCGAGTCATACCAAAGACTTTAAAAATGGTACTTGATACCTCCTTGCTTTACATTCAGCATTATAAGGTACGTTTCAAGGGTAAAGTGGAGCAATCCAGGGAAAGGAGTATAGTAGCTATTGAAAAGGGAGCCTTCAGGTTGCCCTCAATTATGGTTGCCAACTTTACTTTTACCTTTTTTCAGCATTTCAACAGAGTAAAAGATAAAATATAAGCACCACTTGATTTTTCACTTTTTCATCCCATGTCTGCCACTTCTCTCATCCTCTGAGTGAAGGGGGTGTCCTTGTGGTGTAATGGTTCAAGCGATGGACTGCGGAATCGTAGTATGCGAGTTCGTACTTCAGTCGTGCTATTACATTCACTTTCGGGCAAATACCCTTGGGAAAGGTATGAACCCCCTTATCCTCCCAGCTATGGGTTAAATAGTACCACTACTGTTCTTCTTGGAGAATGGCTTTGGCATTAAATAACTTAAAAAGAGTTGATATGCCATTAAACAAAGAAACCAAACCATCCTCTGAGTGAATGAATTTTTCTCATTTTTTTGTATAGAGTTCTAGTCATGTGACTTGTGAAAGGGGAAGAGACCTTACTATTGCTACTATTACTTTTTCATTTTGCCATTCTTCCCTCCCCTACAACATATTATAATTATCGTTATTGTTTTAAAAAGCTGAGAAAATATTGTACATATACAAATTGAATTATAAAAAGTATAAAAGAGTAATCTCTTTTCATAACTGCTTGTTGTTGGTTTGTTTGTTGTTCTAGTGAGTCAGCATCTCATATGTAAATGACTGTTTTGTTTTTTAATTTCCTAATGCAAATCATACTTATATTGGGTTAAGTCATAAATAATTTTTGTTTTAGTCAAATATAATCTATTTATGAATAATTTAACAATGAATTAATTGGAATCAATAGGATTTTCGACATTTTTTAGAATCACATCTTGACATTTATCAAGCTGCTTGTTGATTCCTCACAAGTTAATTTTAGTTGGTTTCAAGCTCAAAAAGTTTTCTACAAACATTTTCACCTGATCTTGAGAAAATATTTTGTCATTCAGAACATTTTGTAGAAAAGTAAAAAGATGGAAATCATTTGTTGCAACGTCTGGTAAATAGGGTTGATAGTGTAGAATAGACTGACTTAAATTCAATATTTTTTCTGCATGATTCTTGCTGAGTGTGGCTTTGCATTATTATAGGGAAGCACCATATTTTCCCTATTGATGAGAGTGGAATGTTTTCTTTGATTTTCACACACTCTTTGCAGCAGTTGAGAATATAATCTTGCATTTAGTATCTAATTGCCATTTTAAAATTCAAAATAATAATACCCTTGGCTCTGGAATCATCTTTGTCAGTTCACTGCCTTTTGCATCAAACATTGTCATAAAAGACCCATTATTTGCTACCTGTAATGATGTCTTGAGAAATGGTTCCTTTTTCTGCCTTATAAGAAAACTTGTCAGTATGTATATTCTATCTTCCTTATTCTTCTTACTAAGAGTACGAGGAAGTCAAATTCCTAGCTTTCATACATTTACTATCTTTTTTCAAGTGGTGACAGATTGTGGATTGAGATGTGTTTAGGTCAAGAACTAATCCTCAAGTACCTTTGTGCCGAGTGCATTCCATCAATTCTCTTAAAGCATCTTGACCAAGGTCTGATGAGCATCTTTGTCAGGGTTCACTTCTCAGTGGTGTATCACTTGAACAAAACTCAAATATGCTGAAAAAGAAAATTAACACTGACTGGCACAGAGAATGTTGATGTTCTTTTTAGCTCACTTGATTCTTAATGATAATTTTTCTTCTGTCCAGATGAAAAAAGTCCTTCAAATATGGAAGCATGCTTACCAGTTGAAATGTGAAACAAAATTTAACAGAGAGCAAAGGATTCATCTGAAAGTCCATAGTATTGCTGTGCACTGGAAGAAAAAGGCCAAGAAAACACGAGGAAAGATTTTGGAGACAGTCTTCACAGACAGAATGGTTTGTATTCATAACTGACATTTTTGTTGTCATTGCTGTTATTGGGTGAACAACATCATTTCCTAAAATGATCTATATACATTTCCTTTGTTATCATATCAGATAATGCACAAAATGGTCATATAATAATGAACTTTTTGTATATTACCTGACATAATATATGTATCAAATGGCTAATGTAATTTTTTCTTCTGTTCTGCTAGCAACCAGTCTTCATTTGACTTACAATTTACCTTTTTTAAAAGGCAATCAATGCAGCAATTATTGATGTATGAAGTGGAATCAGTGACATGAGATCAAACCCTCAAAAGAGCTGTTTGCATTTCACTTTGTGCTAATAACCTTGGGGAAAGCATGAATCTTTCTCTTCTCCCTGCAACTTTGGATAAATAGTAGGACAGGTTGACTTCCTTAGCCTTAGTCAATGAGTCTAAGAAAAGAAAAACCTTGAATTTAAACCAACAGTATTTTGCTTAAAAGTTGATATTGTGTCATAACCTACATGTGATGAAGAAGATAGGGAAAAATATACTTTTCTTCAAGAAGTCATGCTTGCCTTTTTGTCAATAAACTTCTAACAGTCAGTATCTGTTTATTTGGATATTTTATATAAGGGTATTTTTATCTCTTTATGAATTTACATCATGTTTGAAATAATCTAATTATCATTAATGTTGAAGAAGATCATAAAATACAAAATTCTTTCAATAAAAATTTAAACTCAGTGACCAGGAATAAAAATTGTTTGAAAATATATAAAATTTTGCTTAGGTCCATATTTCATTTTGGACCGTTACATAATCATACTTTTGGTTTGGTTTGGCTTGGCTTGGTTAATGGCATATCAATCTTTGTGGGTTATTTAGTGCTAAATATATATATGTGTCTGTTAGATAACACTGGCATATATATATGTGTGTGTGTGTGAAATGTTTTTGTTCATGAGTTTATCTTGTCTATATATATATATATATATATATGAAATGCTTTTGAAATTGTTCATGAGTTTATCTTGTCTTTCCTTCCATTTATTCAACAATATGCTAATACTAATATTGGTCCCTGGTAAATGGGTACTCAACTTAATATATTCCCTACCACCAAGCATTTCAATGAAAAAAACAGAATTCAGTTTAATTCAAGTACATAAAATACCTTCTCAACAGCAATAGTTTTTAGCTCTCTGACACACAATGAAACCGCTGGTGTTATCAAAAGCTTTAGTTATACACTTTGAGTGTTTCTCTTCAAAACTATGTATTGCAAGTGTGAATATCTTAAATGTTTACAAAATTGATAATATTGTTATGTTTATATTTATGAGCAAAGTCAATGTTTATAATCTCAAAGAATCCTTATTTTAATGATGTTAATTTGATTGATTAATTGAATGATTGATTTTAATGGCATGTCAACCTGTCTCTGGTTATTTTATGCCTAGAGCTTAGGGAATCATGTTTATTTTATGTCCATATTTACATTTTATGTGTAGTTGTTTCTTAAGGTTTTTTTTCACACACTTATGATATCAAGTATTCCTATTTAATTGAAATAACTGGCACACAGTGGAATAGTTTCAACTATTCCTATCTAATATAAATAATTATATAGTTTCAAGTAATTATTTCTATTCAATAATAGTCATTTGTTTGCACACAGTTATATGGTTTCACATATTCTTATCCAATAATGATAATTTTTAAACAGATCTATTTGACCCATAGACGGGACCCTAATAAATAATACCCCACCAAGTTAGAGTGGAGCTGGGAGTAATGTTAATAAAGGGATACTCTACACTGTCCAGATCTCCAGAATTGGAGCCTATCAAATGCAGTTTACAGGAGATACAGTCACTGTTTTCTAAGCTCTGCCACTCGAGCTGCTGTTTGCCCAGTTGGCTGGAGCTGTAGAATACACCGACTGCTTCTCTGCAGAGGGATAATTAGTGTCCTGGATATGACAGTAAACAATCTGGGAGTGAGGTTCCAGTAATGCTGGAGCTTTGCAGATTATCCTTCATTGCCATAGCTCCCATGTCCACTCTGGCCCGGAGTGGTAACACCTAATAGGGTCCTATCTATGGGTCAAATAGAACTGAACTGTGTACTTATGCTAAACTGAATTGTTTGAAATAGAACCATTTTGAAATTTAACTGTATGTAAACAAAAAAATATACTGATACTAAACTGATTTATTTGAAATTCAATTCAGCGTTAAATGACCCAAAAAGGGTTGATATGCTATAAAACAAAACAAAACAAAAGAGTTTGTGTTAATTTGAATTATATATTTATTTACGTCTGTACATACCTTTTTACACTTATCAACAGATTCAAAAATAGATTTTAATCATTGTTTCAAATATAAACATTGAAATTTTACTTTTGTGAAAATTTATTTTTGAGATATTTTTTATTTCTATGTTTATGTTTTATATCTGTTATAATTTCAAAAATAAATTTCTGAAACTATTTCTTTTGTTGATTAAGTATCATTTGAAGAAAAGTACAAAAATGAAACTAAATTTGAATATTTTTTTTTTTGCCCAATATTTTTTTCATACACAGGGTATTTCAGAAAAATTGATATCATTTTGTAATCTAATAACTTGACTAAATCTCATTCAAGTGATCTCAAATTTATCAGCATGAGTAAAAACAACCCAGAATTCTTTGTTTTTGTTTTATGCTTTTCTATTTTTAGTTATAAAAATGACATTCACTTGAAAAGAAAAAGTATTTCTTTATAAAGTTATCATCCTATTTTTAACCTTTTAGGCTCGCTCCTGCTTCTTTTTATGGAGGAAGCGTTTTGAGATGATGAAACAACTTGAAGGACAACTTCATTTGTTTGTATTGTGGAAGCAACAGCAAACACAGAAACATCTCTTTGCTCGATGGAAATCTACTCTATTGGTCACTCGTGCTGACCAGTCATTTAAGAATAAATTACTCTCCAGGGTTATGAAGGGTTGGCAAAAGTGGACAAGAGGTAGGTCAATATTTTATTTCATAATTGTATACCTAATGTCATTTGGCTAAAAAAAACACTTTTTGTCTGTGTCAACCCCAACAGATTTTTTCTTCTCTGAAGAGAAAATGAGCCATTGTATGATTGACAGTTTTGTCAGAATATCATGAATAGATTGATAGAAATTAGCTCATATGTTACATTGATCAAAGTTAATTAAATCATCTAAAATTATTCCTTGGATTGATTAATAGAAATTATTGATTAATTGATTTATTTTAACAGCATGCCAACCAGTCTAGGATCATTTTATGCCTAGAGGTTAGGGTATTATGTTCATTATACATTTACATTTTTTGTACAGTTGAGTTTTTTTTTTTTTTCATATGATCCTATTGAAAACAAATAATTTTAAACTGATCTGTTTGACCCACAGATGGGACCCTAACAAGTAATATCACTCTAGGTTAGAGTGAACCTGGGAATTATGGTAACTTTACACTCTCCCCAAACCTCCAGAACCTGAGCCTTGCTGTCAGAATGTAGTTTAGTGTCATCCCCAGGACATCCCTTTTTGTGGGGGTCTTACTCCTCTGTAAATGATTGTCAATGTATGGTAAACCTGGCAACAAATCGAGAGAGGAAATTAGTCAATGAGAGGACCTTGCATTGATCAGAGTTCATTTTATCACAGAGATTAGTTTATGAAAGAATCTTACACTGATCAGAATTATTTTTATTCTCTATGATTACTACTGTGCTTACACAAAAATATGGTGTCCAGGGTGTGATATTAAACTGCCTCTGATGGTGAGGCTCCAGTCTCGCAGAATCTTTGGAGAATGTGAAGTACCCCTTTATTATCATTAATGTCAGGTTCACTCTGACCAGAGTGGTAGTACCTGTTAGGGTCTCATCTATAGAGTAGATAAAGCTGTACGATCTTTTAATTGGGATTATTATTGATATTAAAAAGAATTATTAGTGCTAAATAGCAACACTTAAAACCATTTAACTAAGAAAACAAATTATGAATATAAAATAGAATTATTTGAGTTAGATAGCAATATTTGAAACCACTTAACTATGTGCAAACAAATGAGCTCTGGCTCATTTAAAAATCATATTACTTCCAAACAATTCATTTACAATAGATATATATATATATATATATATATATATATATATATGAAAAGAGGATTTTACATAATATCATTTACAAGGGTTGATATGCCATAAAACTCAACCATACCAAACCATACCCAAAATATGAATATGTATCAGTTCCAAAATATCTACACTCTTTATATATGTGTAAGTAAATCTATTTTTGCTTTCAGAAGCGTTTCAATTTTACTATCGATTATAAAGTTTGTAAATAATAACTAATGAGACCCACTTCGATTGTATGATATTCTACTCAAAATAAAATCCTGGTGTATTTATATTCATATTTATAAGAAAATTAACATTCTTTAAAAAAAACTGTTAAGAGTGTATTTTTTTATGGATGATACCGTATGTAACAACCATCAAAATATAATAACAACATTGTTTTAGGGTTTTAAGATTTCTTAACTCTTCACTGCAGAAGCCCGTGCAATAGATTTAGTTCTCAACATCATCTCAAAGAGTAAACATAAGAAATTTATGATATTCTCAGACTCACTCTCTGTCTTGTTATCATTAAGAAATAACAGAAGCCTCTTATCATTAAACTGTTGAGTAGATTAGACTCTATGTCAAATAGAAAAGAAATAACTATATGCTGGACCTCAAGCCACATTGGTGTGAGAGGGAATGAAAGAGCAGACTCGGCAGCTAAATCAGCCTTAGATCTGACCCCTGATAAATCAAGGATTCCATATACTGACCTGAAACCAACAATTAATAAATTCCTTCCCACAAATTGACAACAACAATGGAGCAATAACATCCACAATAAACTCTACCAAATTCAGCCAACCTTGGGAGAAGTGGAGACCAGCATTGAGAAAATCAAGAAGAGAACAAGTTGTTATATCACGATTGCAAATTGGTCCTACAAAGTTTACTCACACTTTCATACTGAAAGAGGAACCACAACCACATTGTTTGACCTGTCAGACAAGTTGCACAGTTAAACACATTCTTATAGAATGCAGAGCTTTTGCTGTCATCAGAAAGCAATTTTTCAAAGTGAATAGTTTAACTGATCTGTTCGAGAACGTCAAAATAGATGACATCCTGTCCTTCTTAAGAGAGACCGGGTTGTACCAAAAAATATGACAAATTAAAACTGGTTAATCATGTGCAAACAAATGAAATCCTGCTTATAGAACATTTTACCTACTAAGTATTCGTTCAGAAATCTTTGGTTGAATGTATTTACATATAAACAGAATTTGGCTTTAAATAACCTACAAAGACTGATATGCCATAAAACCAACCAACATTAACTCAAATTCCTGATGACCCACTAGTTAAAATAATTTTTTTCCATGATTAAGGTGTAAGATCTTAAAATGGTCTCTACCTTATTTTACAGCATCACTCTTATACCAAAAAAGATTGCAGGAATACAAGAACTCTTTGCAGAAAAGACAGTTGGAATCAACATTCTGGATTTGGAAAATTGTTTGGAAACACAAGAGGACATCAACAAAATTATTTAAGCATAACATTCAATCCAGGTAAAATTACTTAAATTGTTTTTTCAGATTTGTCTGTCAAACAGGTATGTTTCAGAAATAAGGAAAAAGAAGAGGCCATTAAGATGTTGATAAAATGAGATGTAATTCTATTTTTATAAAATTAAGAACACACGAAAGGGTGTACAAAATGTGTATATACGTCCTATGAGATCCTGTGAGAACATATAAAGAATGTTATAAAGTCTTACTCAAATTCTTAGGAGCATAATGACAACAAATCTACTTTTTGTAGCTGTCACAAACTCTCTGACCATCCAAACAGTGCTCCTTCAAATTTACTGTTGGGGGTCATGTGACCAGCCAAATGTGGTACAAATCTAATAAAGAAAACTTTTTTAAATAGATTTCTGTCAGAATCAAAACTTTTCAGCTACAACTTTTGGCAAAAATAATGAAATTAGCATATTCAGATGATGTTCGCTATGGTTTTTATTTTGCAGTAAATATACAAATAACACATAAGATGCAAAGCATATTTTTTAATAGCTGAACATTCTGGTTTTATGAATGTAATGAGTTTTCCATTGATCAAAAACTGAAACTTTTCTGTTGAATTGGTATGATTCAAAAATAGCTTTCTATGAGACTTTGTGTGTAAGCAAGCTAAAGGTTTGGATATATTGACAATGTAACTGTTAATAAATATTGCCAGCTTGAATTCTTAAAATCCCTCGTTATCCAAGTCTCATGAAGCGTATGAATAAAATGCAAATTTTGCTGACTTCATGGGAAATTTTCACATTAAATTTGTCTCTCACTCATTTGCAAGATTTAGACCTTGAATACATTCATCCTCATAAAAAAAGTCTTTGCTAATATAACAGAAAGGAATGGATGCTCAAATTAAGCTAGTGCATGATGCAGTGATTTTGTCTGTTAAATACTGAGTTTAGCATTGCCATGTGACTAAAATTGTAGCATAAACTTTTCAACACATAATTCTACCCTCTTTTTATCCATAGATACTTTATGAAACACTGTATTTATTGTCTAAGTTTATATTTTTGTTTTTATTCTCATCTTTACCATTTATTTTTTTCAGTCTTTGACTGCATCTTTCAACCTAAAAAGAACAAGTCTATAATTTGTGTCTGGATTTCTATGATGAAGAATTAAAAAAAAATGAGAAATATTCTACCACCTGATTACATTGAGTGGTGAAAAGAGTCATATATCTTGGTTTAGACAAGTGACGTCAGGTTAAAGGCTCTAATTTGACACCAGCTGATTTTCTTAGCAGTCTAGTTGAATAAAAGCATTAGTTAAGCATATCTAGTTACGTGGCAGTTGACATGAGTTCAATTGTTCCATTAAAGAAATAAACAAGTTAGAATCACAAGAATTAATTAACTGACAAGAATTGACATTGAATATCCTTTAAACATAAACAATGGCATGAGAACAATTTGTCCCTGTATTAAAAAATAAAACACTGCCCTGTCAGTGTCCTGGGTGTGACACCAAACTGCATCTGGTAGTGTGACCCTAGTTCTAGAGCACTGGGGAGTGTGGAGTATCTCTTTATTGCCATAACTTCCAGGCCTGCTCAGACTTGCTATGGTATTACTTTGTAGGGTCTCATCTATAGCTCAAGTAGAGGTGTTTGAAAATTATCAATATTAGATAGGAATAGTTGATACCATATGACTGTGTACATAAAACTACTCAAAAAATGTAGATGTAAACATTTCCTTACTGCTAGACATAAAATAACACCAGATGGTTTTATATATGACTAAAATCAATCAATTAGTTTTAAAAGATTTTATTCATATGCATGTTTGTGTATGTCACACAACTTGGTCTCATCAGAGAGTAATGAGAATTTTAGTTGATATAGTCACATGGGGTATTTCTGAAATTTAAACATATATATGAATTTTTTCAGTGAGAATAATAAGGTGGACTACACTATTTAATTTCTCTTTTGCTTTTTCTCTTTCTTTCTTTCTTTCTTTCTTGTTCCTCTATTACTATAATTTTCTATATTTCAGTCTTCTCCCTGTATCTTTGTTACTTAGTGCTCTTTCTTTCTCTCTCTCTTTCAGTTTCTTTTCCCTTCAAACTTATTCTCTTTTTATTTTTTCTCTATATGTTTTCTTTTTTTATTCTCTTGCTTTCTTCTTTCTTCTATTTACTCTAATAATTTCAAGTGTTAGCACTCAATCTCTCTCTCTCTCTCTCTCTCTCTCTCTCTCTCTCTCTCTCTCTCTCTCTCACTCTTTCATTTCATTTCTTCTTTTTTCCTCTTTCACAATAACTTTCTTTTCTTCAGTCTTCTTTCTTTCTGTAATTTTGTATTCTTTTTATCATTTTCAATTTTTTTCCTTCCAATTATTCTCTCTTTTCGGTGTCATGCTTTATTTCTGTTTACTTGGTGGATTTAAAAAGATGTCAGTCAATTGATGCTCCTGTGTTCTCAGTTTAAAAGCATGATTGATGTAATTATCTTGAAATGCTGGTCCTTATATAGATAATTATAAATATATAATCTCGACTTATTCTTTCTTTATTTTCCTTTTTGTAATGATTGTTTTTTTTGTTTGTTTGTAATTTTTTTCTTAATCTTTAATTCTTTATCTGCTTTTTTCTTTCTTCTGTTTACATGAATACTTCCGAGTGTTAGCCCTTAATTTTACTCTATTTTTCTCTTACTATCTTTTGAGAAAGATTCTCTGTGGTGCAATGGCTAAAGTGTTGGATAGCAGCCTCAAAGTAAATGAGTTCAAACTCCAGATGAGCTATTACATTCACTTTCGGACTAATACCCTTATCCCATCAGCAATGGGTTATGTAGTATTGGTGCTGTTCTACTACAAGGATGGATTTGGCATTAAATAACCCATGAAGATTGATATGCCATTTAACAAAGAAGCCAAACCAAATCACTCTTTCACCATCTTTCTTTTTTCTCTTCTCATTATAACTTTCTTTTGGTCACTTTGTATTCTTTTTCAATTATTTTTTCCATTTAACTTATTATCTCTTAGTTTCCCTTTTTTTTAAATTCATTTTTAATCCTATTTTTTCTTAAAATCTGACTTTGTTTAATAACATATCAACTTTTGTGGGTTATTTAACACAAAAGCTATCCTTGCTGAAGAACAGCTGTAATACTATTTAACCCATATCTGGGGTGATAAGGGTGTTCATACCTTTCTCTAGGGTACTAGTCCTAAAGTGAACATAATAGCACAACATTCATTCAAACTTACTTTAAGGCTGCAGTCCAGCACTTTGATCCTTACGCCAAGGGGTCTCACCGATTTGCTTTGTTGATAGCTTTTCTACATATTCTCAACTCGGATTGTGATGTTATCCAAATTGATCTTCTCCTGAACTGGCAATGTTAACTTTATTGCAAAGTGAATCACTAACCTTAAAAATTAACTAAATTTTCTCAAAAATAAGATGAATAAATTTACATACAGAAGTGAGTTACTTACTTTAATTTTTATATTCCAGATTAGAAATACTTGAAACCATACAACTGTATGTAAATTATTTGTATTTGATAAGAATACTTGAAACCATACAACTGTAGGTAAAAAAAAATCTGAAGAAACAATAACAAAAAATGTAAATGTAAATGTACAATTCCCTAACTACATGGCATAAAATAACTTAGACAGGTTGACATGTCATTAAAATCAATCGATCATTTCAAGACTTTATTTGCCATGTTATTGCAAGCTAATATTTCATTTATTTTGGTGTGTGTTGAAATTAATTTGCCAAATTTTACAATAGAAATAGAAATCAACACTGAATGTTATTTATAGTTTAAATTCATATCAATTATTTTGGCCTGTATTCTGTTGAATTTCCATCGGTACAGCTTGTATAGAAATAAAACTGACATTTATGATAGAAATAATCCTAATAATCTATTTAGTTTTAGATTAGTATGATTTGCAATATGTTACCCAACCCCTCCACCATGGGCAAGATGTGAAGAAAGGTCAACTGCTTAATGGAGTAAAGTTGGTGTGAATTCAGAGTTTTCCTTCTTCTAAATTAGTGGCCAAACGAAGGCTAAAGAACAGTGTCTATCTTACTATTTACTCATAGCTGCAGGGGAGAACAAATAGATTCATGCTTTTCACAAAGGCATTAGTGGGAAGTGAAACACAAACAGCCTCATCCAGGATTTGAACTCAGGTCTCTGATTCCATTTCCTATGATAGTAACTATAATGCTAAACAAACATCCTGCTAGAATGATGTTCTTACTATTCTAACATTTTTTTCTAAACTTTATATTCTTTAGTAATATAATAAACTACAAAGTTTTTTGATTAGTTTTTTAAACTTACTTATTTTAATAATTTTTTAAACTTAGTAAATCTTTATACATGTTGTCATTTCTATTTTTGTTTTTCTTTTCCTTATTTTCATTTATATTTCAACCTTTTTTCCTTGCAATTAGTCTTTCAACCAAAAAACACGTGTCTATAATTTAGGCAAGAGTAGTATGATTTGTTGTAACACAGTAGCTGCATTGGTTCATCATTCTTATTAACTTTTGCATTTTTGCTGATCACCTAATTTTTAAACTCCAAACAAGCCCCCATCTCCACCTACTGCCCGTCCCAATATTACCCAAAAGAAACTATAATTAAAGAGCTGAAAAGAGTTTTTCCCACAATTGTAACAGGGCTCTGATTCCAAAAAGTTTTCTTTTTGATTTTCAGAACAATCTGCCTTTTGTGCATTTTACTCTTTTTTCTTTCATTTTTAATTTCAGAGCTTTGAAGGCATGGTATACTTATGTTCAGGGTCAGGTTCAACTGAAGATACTACAAGCCTATCTTGAAAAACGGTTAAGAGCTCAACACCTGCTGTCTGCCTACAGCAAATGGAAAGGGATGGTTACTGCACGCATGAATGAACGAAGGAAAGAGAAAGAACAAGGTGTTATTGCTGAGCGACATTACAAAACTCATCTCAGGCAAGTTCAAGGTTTATTATCATTTGGATTAACTTCTTACCTACTGCTTACACGTATAATCATTTTCATACATTGAGGAAAAATTTATGGTAAAAACCTGCTATACACATTTTTAATGAAAATACTATTTGGTTGCTGGAACTAGGAAAGATATTTAGTCAAGTCCCTACTCACCAAAAACTAATATTAGCATTAGTATAGCTGTGATATATTAATACTGAATAAATGGAAAGAAAGATAAGGTCATTTAAACTTATAGAATCATTTAATACATACATAATATACATACAAGAAGAATACACAAATGTGTCCAAACAGCTTGACATATGCATCCATTGTTCTTTGAACAAGCAATATATGGAAGGGATACAAAATGGACAAAACGCTTACTTGATGATAATGGAATGTACAATGATTTTTATTATTTCATGACCATGGTAGGAATATCTACTGTTTAAAGAATAGAGGCGAGAGAGAGAGAGAGATAGAGAATGCTTTTTTGAGACTGTCATAGAACACCCATCTTCTTGTTGTATAGCTGTAATACAAATATAAGCAGAGAGATAATCAAACAAATATACACAGATGCATATACAAACATAATATACGAACTTCAATGAATGAACGAATACACTTCTTTATAAGAATATAATCTCTCACACTTTATTCGCAGAAGGGTGATGTTTCTTGTGTGTTAGAGATGAGCTGGAGACTGGGACAGACTGCTATTTTGACCCAAGTTCTTCTGACCATAGCAGCACTTCTTTATCATCTTGGCTGGGGTTGCTCAACCGTAGGTCACTGAGGGCCCAAAGCCCTCTGTCTGCGGCTGGCTCTCAATTTGGCATCTTGTCCCCAACTGACTCAAGCCGTCTGTGCCCTGGTTATATTATTGTTTAACGCCCACCTACTTCCGCTGTTCTTCCACTTATTTACACAGGTGCATCTCTTAATTGAGGGCTCAGTTGAGGGTCAATATATAACATTCTAAGGTAGATTATTATTTATTGTCTTCCTATAGCACAATTGTTCAATTTATAATTTGAAGTATCATGCATGTTTTATTTTTAATGTTCTCGTATGCAAAGGATTCAGAGTAAGAATTTCAACCTATATGTTGTGTTATAGGGATGTATATTCACACGAGCACATCTAGTAGATAAGAGGTTAATGTTATCTATTGAACTGGGCTTCACAAATTACAGTCCCCAGTTCAAATGTGTGGCCTTTCACACAACTTTGAAAAATTCTTTTTCACCTTTTGATGTTGACTGTGAAGAAATACCATTACAATTGCTGATAGAACTCTCTGGTCTTTAGTGTTGAGGAGATTTAAAGTTTAAGTTTCTTGCCAGCCACATCCTAAATTGTTATAAGAACCACAACCTTATAATATACACCAACTAAGTTATAAGCATGTTTGTCTTTACATAATCAAAATTAAACATGCCAAGAGTATGCTGTATTTGTAACTTTTAAATCATTAAGTAAGTAAAGTTGGCAACTATAGTCGAGGGTAACCCGAAGGCTCCCTTTTCAATAGCTACTACACCAAGGTTTAGGGGAGGCCCATAGGCTGAAAAGATTAGAGACCTTTGCTTTAGAATATCCTATCTGACAGCCCAACAAATCAAAACTACACAGTTTGGTTGTAGTTTTTTGCAATCAGTAAAAATAGAATGCCATTAGATCTTGTCTCAAAGTTCTGAAATGAAGTAATTTCATTACTTCAAATTATTAGAAGTTATGAAATTACTTCAAATACTTTAAAGTAATGAAATTTATCATACTGTTGTATCTCTCTACCTACCCACTTGAGTAAGGTGTGTATCACAGGCATAGTAGAGAATTATATTTATATATCCATAAAAGAGGAAAGAAAGAGAAGGAAAGAATGACAGACAACTCATCTGTTTTTTAACCTTCCCCACTTAAGTGCTTGAACACACCACAATTTTAAAAAGATAGTTGTACTATTCAACACCAAAGAAATTTGCCGTACTAAAAGAATAATTATTTTTACAAAAATAATGTTTCTCATGAAGTTATGTGTAAAATATTATTTTCTGTACTTTCATCTATTTGTTCAATTTATAAAGTTATTTTTTAGATTAAAATTTTTTTTTTAGTTTCATTCATTTGTTTTATTTAATTGAATTATTTTTTTGTATAGCATTCATGTAAATAAGTATCATATATATATTTTGGTTATATAAAGCATTAAAATTGTTATTAATCTTTAATCTTTTTATTACCATGTGGAATTTCCATGAGGGAATGAATTTGTCATCTTTGAGGGTGGTGAGTGATGATCCCTTAGTACAATCAGAATAAACACCCCTGATCAAATGTAACATTTATTAAATGTTGATTATATCTAACTGCTAACTGCAAACAACTAATAAATAAAAAAAAAGAATGAGTACAAAGTTATAAACTGAGATATTTTGTTGAATTTTTCAGTATGATCTTCTTTCATGCCTGGCTCCAAGAGACTCTGGTATCTCGGTGTATTGTGCGGCATCAAATTAATCTTGCCTTTAAATATTGTAGCCGGTGGAAGTATTATACTGATCTTAGCTACACTGCTGCTCTTTGGGTAAGTTTTTTTTTTACATCAAGGATGAATTATTTTAGATTAATTCTCAGATTCACTTTTGACCTTTCTAAAGCTAAGAGAAGAGATGAATAGAATAATGAGAGATACATGAGGTACCTGTTTATTTATTTCTACATACAAATGTAGTCTTTTTTTATAACTGTGTAAACAGTCATTATCATTTTTATAATTTATTAAAAATCATAAAAACTGTGTTCAATTACAAGATGTACAATCAATTAACAGAGTGAAATAGTGGTTCATATAATTTAACAAAATGAGTAAAATATATTGCCGTTTCTTTCTTTCTCTCTTCCTTCTTTCCTTCCTTTTGGTGATCTGGGTATGACACTTACGGGACTGGATTGAGTGGGTTTTAGTATCTATAACTTGATCTTTTGTATTTGTATATTTGTCATGTCTCAGTAACAAAACTCACCGCTACAACTATTAGAGAAGGAGGAACACAATTCCGACACATGTAACAGTGGAAGTGTATAATGGTTTAACATTTCCTTGAGCCAAACAATATAAAACAATTCATAACAAATTAAAGACAGCATATTTATTGCCTGAGCAAACTTAATAGAAAGATAGAGAGATGATATTAAATACTAAGTGTACATTATGAAGAGAAAGTCCTGACTGGTTGTTAAATAATCCTTTATAGAATGAATGTCGTTGTATGAAAACTTGTGTCAAAGCATGATACTATGTGTGGTACAACACAAGGTTTGTCAGGGCAAAATGTCCTTCTGTTGGGAGGTTCATCCACTTGTGTGTGTTTCTTGTGAGTGGTCTGAAAGAGAGAAAGAGAGAGAGTCTTAACTTTGCTGTGTGTTTTATAATGCTATTTTGATCATGCCACCTAGTAACCATTAGAAATAATATTTTTGAAAGCAAAGGATGTAATCCCAACACATTAAATTACATTTAATAGTGAGGCCCCAGTTTTGGAGATCTGGGTAGTGTAGAGTACTCCTTCATTGTCATTACTCTCAGGTCCACTCTTACCCAGAATCATAGTACCTGTCAGGGTCCCATTTATGGATCAAATAAATAGTGTTGGGTAAGAATATGGAAAAACATATAACTGTGTGCAAGCAAATGCTTATTATTATTCTGCAAACATAGTACACTGTTATACGGTTGCTATACTCAGATTGTTTCAGCCTCTTTGCTCACCATTCTTCTTCAGATGCCTGGGTATAGCAGTCAAAATGGTTATACCAGTCTGCAATATTTAGAGAGTAATAATAACCATGCCTCATCTTAGAAATCTAATAGAATTATTAATTTTAAGAAGACTTGAAATTTGATGATTATCATCAGATACTAGAAACTTTATAATTGCTTGCAAATTATTGGTGTTAAATTGGTATAATTACTTGAAATTATACAACTGCATGCAAATTATGTGTATTGGATTGGAATACTTGATATTATGTGGGAAGTCCCAATGGTATTGTGGCTAACATGCTGAACTATCATAATAATCGAGTTTGAATTCAAGTCACCCTAATAAATTCATTTTCAGACTAAAACCCTTGGGAAAGATATCAACCCTTTTTTTCCCCCTGATATGAGTTAAATAGTACCACTACTATTTTTCTACAAGGATGGCTTTGGCATTAAATAACCTATGAAGGTTGATATGCTATTAAACAAAGAAACCAATTTACCAATTGATATCATGTAATTGTGTGCAAAAATTCTAAATAAACCACACAGAACATGTAAATATAAACATACAATTAACACTATCCCATAGCCTCTTGGCATAAAATAATCCTAAATGAGTTGACATGGACATGAGGTTAAAATTAATCAATCTTTTCTTTTGGTTAGAACTGTTATGTACTGAAGGTGGGCAGGGGAAACAAATTCAAAACCTAGACTCTTGGGACTGAAAGAAGTGTATCAGCTTGACATTTTAGGTAAGCTGAGAGGACCAAAGAATTGCAAGTTGAGCTGAGGAGTTCAGCAGAGAAGAATTTGATACAGTTAAAATATATAATTAAATGGTTGTTGGGTGGAATGTCTGACATAAAGGTCAGAAGACAGTGGTCACTAGGCAGAGTAGGAGTATGAGTTGGCAAGGAGGACAGGTAGACAGAGTGGTGACCACATGAAGACAAAGCTTTAAAGTTAAATCAGAAAGTCATGGAGGAAAACTTCCTAGATAAGTACACTTTGTCTCCGTAAAGACAGAATTAAGAGGCTGTGGAGGATGGATAGTTTTCAGTCCTATCAGAAATAAAACTCCAAGTTTTGGTTCCACAATTTACAACATAAAAAAACAAGGCAGTCAAAAAGAAATTTTACAACAACAAGAATGTTCAAATGAATATTTTTTATGAAACAAAACAAGCAAAGAAATGTCAATACAAAAATAGTAATTTTTGTATATCACTCTTCTGTATGTGTGTGTGCATGTGTGTGTGAAGCATAAATATGTTAGATCAATGGGAGTGAATGTTGCTCCAATATACCTGTGCATACGTATGTTTGCAGTTAAGACAGAGGGGTAGAGAGTGACAAAAACGTACTTTCATATATATGGTTAGTTTAGTTTGGTTGGGTTTTATGGCATAGCAACCATTGTAGGTTAGTCAATGCAAATCAATTTTCATAAATATAAACAGTTCTATTTCAAACAATTAAGATTAGCATAAGTACACAGTTTAGTTCAATCAGGTGCTACCACTCCGGGCTAGAGTAGACCCAGGAGTGATGGCAATGAAGGGTACTCCGCATTCCCCAAAGCTCCAGTATTACTGGACCCTCACCATTAGATTGTTTAGCGTCATATCGAGGACAATCGTTGTGGGGGAGGTCTTAATCCCTCTGCAGAGATGCAGTCGGTGTACTCTACTGCCCCGGCCGACTGAGCAATCATCTATGTGTCTGTGCATGCACTCGTGTGAACGAAAAGCACAAAGTAGTGGCGTACATGTTTGTTAGCTGACTGAATTTGTGTGCATGTGTGTAGTAAGGGATGTTGAAGTCCATAAGAAGTTAATTACACCGAAAGATGGTAAGCTTACTAATTTCGATGCGATTGTGTTTTAACTAGCCGTGTTGCTCTGTCTATCAGAGCCTGATAAATCTTGGGAGAGTCGATGAGTGTCTGCGAGCGTCTTTGAGTGTCTGAGAGCTACAAGAATATGTGACAGAATTTTGCCGTCGAGAGCGTGAAATTAATAGGTTTCCTATTCATGTGTGATTTATTTTTACCGAACAAGTTCATTTTCTGTTCAACCACGCCGACGTAGTTGAAAACACTTGCACGTGGCTATTCTGTCCAATCAGGCTCCAGAAACTACTAATTTTATTTTGGTGCCTAACTATTTTTGTTTCCAGAAAAAGTTTTCAAGAAGGGAATTTTGGACTTATTTTTCAAGAATTTTTCACTGTATATGCTCTCTGCTGATTGGTCAAAAATATAGAAGTGTAAATCCTATAAGACCTCCTTCTCTGATCCTCGTATTCATGGCGTCGGCTTTTGTTTTTATCTCGTATCATTTTTCAATCTAAGAAAAGTCAGTCTTTTTGCCAGCAATTACGTGGTTTCAAGTATCTAATGATAATAAACAATAAAAATAACCAACTTAAAGTTCAAGTAAATATTCTTAATAAAATAATTTGCTCACAGTTATAATGGTTTCAAGTATCCCTATCAAATAATAATAATTTTGAACAAATCAATTGGACCATGTTCGGTATCTTAGCAAGTACAATCACTCTGTGAAAGAGAAGACCTAATGAAGAAAGCACTGCAGAACTTTACGGTATTGTAGCCCACTCATATCGGGAAACTTTGTTTTGGCGGAATTTTTCACCGTAACCGGAAAAGAATCCTAATATTAACATAAAACATTATCACCAATTTCGTCAGCGCGTGGAATTTTTCGTTACCAAATTGGACGTTATTTTTGAGACAATCATTTCTACCAGCCGTCTTGAAAATATTTTCTAACTGTTGAATATAGTGGGTAATATTTGTAAACTTCTCTTAGCTGTGTAATGACTTGTTTCATTATCACACAAAATTAAGAAGCTTCCAGCTTAAAATCGAACTCATACGAACCCGGCAAATGAACGATTCATCTCCGCTATAAAACCAGCAGTCACTGAAGGCTAGTTTCACTAAGCAAAGCGCTTTTGTTTTACGTGCCATCCTCATAGACGTGCCCACCAGACAGTACTCGACACAAGATCTTTTTTTATAGTGGGTGTTTATGGGGGGGGGGAGGTCGGGCACGAGCCGAGGTTCAAACCCTGCTGGACGTATGCTGGTCATCAGCTCACTTAGTGCAATGTGAGCCAGATTATCTTGCTGCTGAACTTGGACTCAGTCGATACATTAAGTGAGTCTAGCACGTACGCCTGCTTATGGCTTGAATTAAACCCGAGAGTCTAGTGTTATGCAATGTTTGTCAATGACATCATCACCCTCCAGCAAGTGGCCCAGCTGAAGCCGGGGGCTATTCGGCTTGAATCTGTCCTTGATCTTGAGGAGCACGTTAAAAGAGGAACAGATACCTCTCTTTCGGGGGTGAGTGGTATTCGGCGTTTTGTAGCAGTCACTTGATTTAGGGAGCCGCTCTGCCTGGCTGTACTTGCTTTGTTGGGCTGACTTCATATCATGGCGCCTGAGGCACCCTAATAAGGGAATACTGACAGAACCAAGAATTTTTTGGTCTGGCCGCGCATGGGTTTTGATCTATGCACGGTTCCTCACCATAAAATACCTTGTGCTGCATTCTAACTTGGTGGGAAGTCATTTTGTTGTATAGTCTGTGGGGTTTGAAGGTTTTTCGGAGGTCAGGGGCTAAGGGCAAGGCTGTGTTGCCGTAAGATATCTGACTCCATATTTTGGTTATATTATTTTACCCCACGTTGACTGGCTGGCACAATGCCTTGCCCAAAGAAAGTCCCAAAAGAAATATACAAAAAGAAGAGATAGAAACAGATAAGAGACGAAAACATTTCTTCCATACTTTCCTTTATTTACTTGGTGAAGGGACTAACCGACGCTACGTCTTGTGACGTATCGTGGTACCCAAAACACCAGACAGCAAAATCGGTGTTGTCGGTTCGGCGTCACTACCCGAAAAGGAAGAAGATTGGTTCACAGAAAACCTGAGTATTTATCTCTCTACACCGGCTCCAAATTCGCCACTCCAAAATCCTTCCAATTTTGGCGCGACCGCTTCCCATTGGATACTTTACTTTTTATTATTTTTCTTTTTTTCTGATTTTTAACCGGATGGATGCGTGGAGCCTTATGCGTGGCGACACGTTTATACATTTTGTATCTGGCAGCCGACCAGTCAATATCCGGTTGGGAGTTTTATTGTTAATTCCTAAATCCCCACAAGTCTTTTATTGATTCATCAATGAGATAATCAAAGATGATTTACAAAATTCAATTAACGAAACGAAACACACTTCTTTATAAAAATATATCTCTCTCATTTTATTCTCGAAAGGGACACACAGTTTGTTGTAAGTTTTAGAGATTGATGGAGAGACATATACTCAGTGAGGAGGCTTCTTCTTGCCCCATATCTTCTTCCTGGAGCCAGGTGGTGCCAACGCTTGCACCCCCTTGCAAGCCGTATCGTCAGAGACGACACTAACCCTCTGATCGGCTGCGTATCCCTGGCTTGACTCTCGATTTTGACTGGACTCACTGTCTAAATCTGACCCCGAGGTTCTCATATCACGTGATCTCCTTCCGGTTACACACCTGCTCGACCGGCCTACCCTGGTGCACTGCCATCCCCTTGTTTACTAATCACAACGTGACAGTTTGTCAAAGTATACGGGATCACCAGGAACGAACCCAAAATCCATGTCAACAGTCATTATATAACAATTTAAATACTACTAAGCTGCGGGCTTTTGGCCAGAGGCGAAAGGGTAACTTGATCCCTTTCACTGGTATATGCACACATAAGCAGACGCCTCCACCCAGCCACCAGCAGCAACGCATGTTTCCGGCCTTTCACCCTCAGCTGTCCAGCTTTTCCAGTACTTACAGTCCTTTTCAGGGTTAACTCGAAAGTCTTTACAATTCTTTTTAGGGTTATAAGTCTTACTTTGACTCTACAGTCCCTTTAAGGCCAACGATAGATCTTATCTCCTCTTTACAGACCTTTATGGGATAGTAAATTCATCAACATCACAAGGATGTTGAGATAGCAGCCAGCCAGAAGCAATGGACACTCGAAGTAAAGGACCAGTTCACGACCAGACGATACTGGTCGGACTATCGTCTACTCTTTGAGGCCAACATCGACCAAACCCCAGTTAACTACCGAATCAACAACCGAGACGTCGATCATCCTGCTCAGCAACCCAACACGTCCGACTCTTTGACCGTCTACATATACGTTGACATATAGCTGCACCTACGACCCGTCCAAGATAAACAAAACTCTCCAGACTCGCTGTCGTCATGAACTTTTAGATAGCCGAGTCTACACTTTCGACACAGCATGGACCCTACACAAAATTTATCATGTATTTATCGCCAAATAAAATTTGGCATTTTAAACTTAACCTTCTTGCCTGTTGTTATCTTTACCAAGTCTGTGTCACATTAAATGTTTGCGGGATCGACGTATTTATCGGCCCTGTAACATTCAGAAATATATAGCTAATGTCGGCAAGCATTTGAATGGTACGATCTTTAAAACAAAGTGATGACAATAAGAAAACAAAATGGCAAATATCGTATTGTAAAATTAAATATATCATCTTTTTAATAAGTGTCTGCACTCAATTTATTTGTATCTATTGTATGTTTCTAATGGCTAAATGTAACCTGTGGGGATTTAGGAATTAACAATAAAACTCCCAACCGGATGTTGACTCGTCGGCTGCCACATACAAAATGTATAAACGCGTCGCTACGCATCGGCTCCACGCACCCATCTGGTTAGAAATCAGAAAAAAAGAAAAATAATAAAAATTAAAGTAGCCAATGGGAAGCGGTCGCGCCAAAAATGAGAAGGATTGTGGAGTGATGAGTTTGGAGCCGGTGGGGAGAGATAAAGATTCAGGATTTCTGTGAACCGGGGGAGTGAGGACAAAAGAGACCCAAGGAAGCACATAGATACCGTGATCAAGTGAGAAGTAACGTCCGCCCACGAGTTGAGAGCTGAAACTACTTTTCTGCTAGTTCCACTTCCTGACCATAAAAGAAAGAAAGAAAAAAATGAATAAGTACTCTTTAGAAACAGTTTCCCCCTTTCCTCCTTTTTCCTAACATCTGACTTTCCACCACTTTGAAAATTTACTACTTGTAAAAGGGAACTTCTGAACATTCAAATCCAAGTTGACACCTTATTGTTTTATAAAAATTGTTTAAAGTTTAGATGTTCCTTGTTTGTTCTGTTTTAAATGAAGTTTTCCTTATTGTATGTTGTAACACTCCAAACCCACTTAAAAAAGCCATAAACCCCTCCTTTAAAATATTCGCACAACTTGGTGTATAAGTAAAATTAAAACTTTATTCCATTCAGTTTGTAGGTAGACGAAGAGAAGAAGACGCTATTTTATATAAACGAACACAGTATTAATAGTTAAAATGTTCTTCTTCATTAAAATGTTTTGCTTCAACTTTTTATTTTTATTCACTTTTCTACTAGCCCGTTTTGATGCGAGAGAGAGAGAGAGAGAGAGAGAGAGAGTATAAAAGACACAAAAAGCGTCAAATTGAGTAGAATTTTTTTTAAAAAGCACCAGTAAGTGTGTAATTTTAAGATCAAAACTATGATTAAGATAAAAAGGGAGAGTTTGACTTAAACTAAACTGAAACTTAAAGTTTTAAAGTGTAAGCATGAACTTTTTTTTGTAACTCGCCAGTGATGTCTTACTTAGAAAAATACCAGGTCACTTCAGAGGGAGGAGTTCAGATAACAATGAACCAACTTCATCTTTAAGAGTGGCGTCTATTGGTGTGAAAAAAAAAAATTAAAAAAAAAAGTCAGCAAAAGATTTCCATGACTCTTTGTCAAGGAACACTATGCTCGCAGTACGGCTTGATGATAATGACGATGAAGATGTTATTATCTCTGTTAATATCTCTTGTGTGTGTGCGCCTTTATTTTCCTTTTTTTTTGTGTCTCCATTTTCCATTTTCTTTTTTATGCCTTTATTTTCCATCTTCTTTTTTGAGCCTTTATTTTCCATCTTCTTTTTTGAGCCTTTATTTTCCATCTTTTTTTTTTGAGCCTTTATTTTCCATCTTCTTTTTTGAGCCTTTATTTTCCATCTTTTTTTTTTTGAGCCTTTATTTTTCATCTTCTTTTCAGTCTGAAAAACAGAGTTATCATCGAGTTTGGTGCAAATGGAGAGCAGCTTTTATCAGGGAGAAGACAGCGGCCATCATGGAAGCTGAATTTCGTCAACAGAATATGCGACAGGTAAGAAAAGATAATGTGCATGTATCACAATCTTGTAGGTTCTCCTGGAGTTTTCAGCAGTTTGCTCTGTTCAATATCTCATCTTACATCAGTTGACCAGACTGAGAAGTCATGAGAAAAAATATTTATAAGAGATGAATTGGCCAAGCACAACTAAGTGCAACTTATCTTATTTTAAACTGGTTGTATGGTATCTTATGACCAACAAGTTGTGTGTTACTTTACTATCTGAGTTCTGTTTGGTTTATGAATGTATTTATCTAACCCTTCAACAATGGGCAGGATATGACACAAAGTCAGTTTTGTGAAAGATCAAAGCAGATTTGAATTCAGAATTTTCCTTCTCTAAATTGATTGCTTAACTTGCACAGTCAGCTGGGGCTGTAGAATACACCGATTGCACCTCTGCACAGGGGTAAGACCCCCCCTAACGAGTGTCCTGATTATGACACTAAACAATCTGATGGTGAGGTTCCAGCAGTGCTGGAGCTTTGGGGAATGCGGAGTACCCCTTCATTGCCATTGCTCCCAGGTCCACTCTGGCCCTGAGTGGTAGCACCTGATAGGGCCCTATCTATAGGTTAGATAAAACTAACAGCATACTTATGCTAAAATGAATTGTTTGAGTAAACTGAATAGCTTGAAATAGAAATTTTTTTGACAATGTGCTTATGCTTAACTGAATTATTTGAAATGGAACTGTTTTTCGACATTAAAACTGTATTTACACTTAACTGAATTGTTACATATAATTGCTTGAATAGTTTGAAATGGAAATGTTTTTGACAATTAAACTGTGTACTTAAGCTGAACTGAATTGTTTTAAATAGAACAGATTATTTACATAAAAATGGATTTGGCATTAAATAACCTACAAAGGTTGATATGCTATAAAACCCAACAAACCAAACCATGATTGCTTAACCAAAGCTAAAGAACATAGTTTGTATTACTATCTATCTCTCCTTTATAGAGGGAGAATAAATGGATTTATGCCTTTCCCGAGGACATTAGCACAAAATAAAATACACTCAGCCTTATCCAGTATTTGAACTTGAGTCACCAATCCCATTTCCCACAATAATAACTGTTATACTAAGCAAGCCTCCATTTCGTTTATGAACAAGTTACTATAAACAGGAGCACAAAAGTTCTTTAAGCTCTCACCTCTTAAATTTTTTCCTTGTATTTTCCAATATTTCCTGAAAAAATAACTTTTTTAAAAACTGTTACTTTAAAAACCTAAATCACTCTAAAATGTTATAATAATCAATTTAAATGTTATGGACTGGTGTTAGATTAGAACAATAAAAATACGATTTTCTTTTCATTGTTTAAATCTAATGGGCAAACAGCAGCCTGTGGGCCATATGCAGACTGCAGTGCTTTCTGAATTGTTTGTCTAATTTCATGAGGAAAATAACATTTATCAAAATATGTGCCCGAGTTTAAAGAAAATAGTTCAAGTAAAATGTTGATTCATGGATTATGAAAAATTTTTATTATTTCATTGGTACACACATCCATATCCATATTGAAACTGTCCAGTCAGCTGGGGCTGTAGAATATGCAGATTGCACCTCTAAAGAGGGGTAAGACCTCTCCAATGAAGCCACCTGTTAGCCATGGGTGGTGACCCTTAATGCTCGAGGATGGGATTCTTGTAGCTGAGCAGTCCTTTATCAGGCAACTGAAGAGGTCATATGACTAGCAACACTCTCCTTTGGCTCTTATTGAGTGAGATGGGCAGTTGGCGAGGCTCTTAGCTGGTTATGATAAGCCCTAGCACCAACATGATTGTCCTAGCTGTATTCTTCAAATTGGTCTAGTGACAAATAAGTACCCAACCATGTTTTATCTTAAATGTGCAAGAAGGCAGCAGTTGAAGGTCAATTGTACTGAGACAGCAAAACTTGAAACTATTTAAACTGTTTCCAAACTGAATTATTAGTATTAGATAGCAATACTTGAAACTATTTTACTGTGTCTGAACAAATGATTAATATTAAATAGAATAACTTGTATTTGATACCCATATTTTAAAGCATTTAATGAATAGAATTATTAGTGTTAAATAATATTATTTGAAACCATTTAGCTGTGTGCAAACAAATGATTAATATTAAACAGAATTATTAGCATTAAATAGCAATACTTGAAACTATATTTAACTGTGTGTGAACAAATGAGCTCTACCTCCTTTAAAAATAAACTATTCACTTACAAGTCATATAAATGTATATAAACAGGATTTGGTATTAAATTACCCACAAGGGTTGATATGCCATTAAACCAAATAACCAAACTAAACTAACCCATATTGAAAACAATGATTTCTTCAAATATTCATTTTTTTAAATTATTCTCTGAAGTATCACAGCAGTAAGTAAAGTTGGTGACCATAGTCGAGGGTGACCTGAAGGCTCCCTTTTCAATAGCTACTACATTGGTGTGTAGGGAAAGGGCACAACTCCTTTCCCTGGATTGCTCCACTTTACCCTTGATACATACCTTATAATGCTGAGTGTTTAGCAAGTAGGTATCAAGTGCCATTTTTAAAGTCTTTGGTATGAACCGACCTGAGATTAAACCCCGGTCTCCTGGACCATTGGCAAACACTATCAGTGATAATATTTTATCAAGACTTCAATATTCTTTTGAAAAGATCTTTTTACTGAAGATGAAAAAATTTCCTTACTCTTTTTGTTTAATTTAGTTTATTTGTTTAATACCATATCAACCTTTACAGGTTATCTAATGCTAACATTTTATACTAATGATAAGCACTCAGTGATATCGTTTCAAGCATTTCTATCAAATGCAAATGATTCTTAAACTGATCTATATGACCCATAGATCAGACAATAACAGGTACTTCCACTTTGGAAGCACACTTAGTATAACAGTTATCATGATAAGAAATAGAACTGACAACCTGAGTTCAAATCCTAGATGAGGTTGTTTGCATTTCACTTCATACTTATGCCTGTGGGAAAGGCATGAATCCATTTGTTCTCTTCCCAGCTATAGGCAAATAGTAGGAGAGACTAAGTTCTTTAGCTTTAGTAAAGAAATTAGTCTTGGAGAAGGAAATTTCTTAATTCAAAAAAATAATCTGCTTAAAAATCTGATCTTGTCTCACATCTTGCCAATGGCAGAGGGGTTGGATATAACCCCTCTGCCATTGGCAACCACTCTTGATCAGAGTGGATCTGGGTGTAATGGCAATAAATGAGTGTCTCCATATTCCCAAGTGTATTATAAAAATTATATCAATGAACATAGCAGGTTCATTTCATCTACAGAAAGTGATGTCAATATAAATTCAGCAAAGGCATAGAATGCTATTGACCGGTTATCAATCATATAGAAATCTGATTAATCTAATAAAACAAAATATGATTTCTTTCAAACTATGGCTGTGTCAGTACTACTATATGGATATACCACCTGGATACAAATAAAACGCAAAGAGAAAAAGTTAGATGGGAACTACAGAAGAATACTACTTGCTGTTTTGAACAAATCCTAGAAGCAACTTATTACTAAACATTTGTTGTATGGATACCTATCTCCCATCTCACAAACCATCCAAGTAATTCAAATAAGACATGTGGGACACTGCTAATAAAGTAAGGACAAACTCATAAATAACATTCTCTTATGGAGTCCTACACATGGACGTGCCAGTGTTAGCCAACCAGCAAAGACTTACATACATCAGCTCTGTGCAGACACTGGATGCAGTCTAGAAGACCGACCAAGAGCAATGGATGAGTGGGATGGATGGTGAGAGAGAGAGAGTTAGGGAACTCTGAGTTGCCAGTATGATGATGATGATGAAATTTTAACATATTTGTTTCTACACATGGTATCACAAGATACCCGAACAGCTAGTTTTCTGATGTTTATCAAAACCCAGATTGTAAATATCAAAAATAAATACCTGTTTTCTAGGGTAGGCCTTATTATTATCATTATTATTAGGTAGGAATAATTCCTGAAAACTATTCAACTGTGTGCAAATTATTAAAATTAAGAATAGTTACTGTTAATGTAAGAGTTTGCGTTTCAACCGGAATAGTTTTTTAGATTGAATTTTGCCTCCCGCACCGGTCGCTTCCAGGTGGAAGATGCGGGAGGAACTTCTGGCCTGAACACTGGCTGGCATGAATTCGGTCTTTTTCAAATTGACTGGCATGCGAAACGGGCGTTTTTATTTGTGGGTCACTAGCAAGGCAAAAAGAGGTAAGCACGTGAATTCTCTTGATTCGATTTAAATCATCACTTTCGTGGTGTGTTTCCTTTTTTATGAGTGCGTTTGTTTTGTTTCAGTTTTCATGTTGAAGAATGTATAGTTGGAGAATGTGTACTTGTTTTTACGCCGAACACGTGCGCAAACAAAGATATACAACTTCATCAGTATGAGACTCGTGTCTTTGATTTTTGGCCCCAGTTGCTGCTGTAAAAGTTACTTAAAGCTATAATTATTTGCAAATGATTACTATCATTAGATACTTGAACCATAAGATTGCTAGAAAAAAGAATGATTTTCACATTAAATGATTATCTAATTTGGCACTATTGAAACCATATAACTGTGTGTAAAGTTTTTGTATTTGTTAAACATTTCCTTACAAATTGTTATCATTACTTTGTCAATAAAACGATACAATTACTTGCAAAAAATGACTGACTTTGGCTTTAAATTATGCAACAAAGTTTGACAAAACATAAAAGCAACCAACCTTGCAGTAATATAACAGAGTCTTTCATCATAGCCATAAATATTTTTCTCATAATACCTATAAAGTGGCTGAAATAAATGTGTCTTTGATGATTTCAAAGCACCTATCACTAAAGTTCTTCAAATACTTTTATAATTCTTCAAGTAACACAGGCTATCTTTGATAGTATTACCTTGACATCAAGTTGCTTCTCATTTACCAAGTTTAAATCACAGTTGATTGCAAAACGATTAAAAGAAATACTCTATAATGAGCATTATTAAATGCTCATTATAGAGTATTTCTTTTAATTATTTGCAATCTTATCTCCCTTGAAAAATTATAATTACAATGGTGAGTGTGAACATCCAGGTCACAACTATTGTTGCTAGTTGGACCCTCAGGATGAAAATAATTAAAATCAAATTTCTTTAGTCAGTTAAAAGAAAGACAAACTTTAGAGTTGTGGGACCACTCAACAAGAATTATTTTCTCCAAACAACTTTTCCATCATCTGGCTATTTTTTATGCCAGTGTATGGGCATATATATATATCTATACCTCAGCCCAATCAATGCAACTACATTTGAATTCTCAAAACACACATCAGCCATACTCCTGTAGGGAAAGGGAGAGAGAAAGGCCAATATTGATCTTTTTTTAATAAAAATTTGCAAGATGGGAATAAACCTTTCTCGTACAACTTACAACTGTTTTTCTTGCTAGGTCATTAGTTTGGCCAGAATTTTAAAAAAATGTATCGAGTATATACCTTCTTCACTTGAATTTTGAAATGCAAAATAATTGTACATACAACATAATGTTTGATCTGAAGACCCAACAAATATGTAGAAGAATATACCCATTGATTGAGAGAGATAGCAGAAGAATATCCTACTTGGATGTGGGGAGGAGATATGGCAGAATATCTCATTTAGTTAAAAAAGAAAGGGGAAAAAATATCCAAATTGATTGTGAAGAGGATATAAGTGTAATGTGTGAATGAACAAATGAAACACAAACAGAATTATAATATAGATAATATAATTTATCAATAGGATTTGAAATTGCATTATTAACCAAGAACATATTAATAAGTAGACTGTTTTAAAGGGTTTTTTTTCTTTGTGGACAAACCTTGTATTTTGCAATATGAATAGCATCAAAGTTCATTAACCAAAGAGCACTCTTCCCAAAGAAATCTTCAACAAAGCAAGTTTAAATTTACAAATAAAAAAATATTTTGTGTTTATCCGAAAGAATTGACAGCACTTAGTCTTCTTTTATCATGAATGCTTTTCAAGTATTTTCTATTTAGTGTTTTAAAATTAGCATTGAATGAATTTACAAAAAAAGGCCTTGTATGAAAACAATGGCCAAACATCATTTGTTTATGCTTGAAATAACTTTTCATAGACAATAATTTTCATTAAGACATTTTTATTATTGAAAATGATACTTCCAAATATTTAGATGTATTACATCATTTATAATAGGATGGATTCATTAAAAGAATGCATGTATGAGCTTATTATTTCATTAAAAGTACATATGCAGGGTGTCCAATAAAGATGGGACAGTTTATATCTAATTTTGAAGAGCATGTGTTTCATCATTATGGGACACCTTCTATATCTTTAAGTGTTTTGTAGGGGTGTAAAAATTGAAGCTGAGGCTTGTTACTCAGGCAAATTTCCTTCTGATCCAATTCTCCCAGCTTCTTACCAATGTCATGTTAGGGTCATGAGAAGACAGAAGTGATAACCAAAGAGGTGATAACAAAGGAGAGCTGTTTCTAGATAAAACATTAGGTGACTTAAAGTTGTGTTATGGATACCACATACAAAATAGACCTTGTGTCACATTTTACCAAGTAGGATGCCTATATATGTGTATGTGTGTGAATACATTCATATGTATATATATATATATAAACACACACACTTATATATGTAGAACACACACACACAAACACACACACATATATATATATATATATATATAAATTGTTTGGAGAATCACCAGCATACTAGAGCACTCATTATTTGCTATCATTCCATGCAAAAAAGTATAGCTGGTTCTATACAGTTCTTCATCATTATAAACAAATCATCTCTGTAGGTAGTTGAATAATTCACATATTTAAATGAACTATGAAACTGTCATACTTTTTAAAATTATTTCCATATATATGTGTGTGTGTGTGTGTGTGTGTGTGTGTGCGTGCATGCAGTCATTTGTTTGTATACTTTTTGCATACTATTGAAGCTTTTTCCATTTTTTCTGCAGATTTTCCGAATTTGGTACCAATATTGCAGATATAAGAAAATCCATGAAAAAGAAAGCTTGTTTCCTGGAATTTGCCTCAACTTGGCAAATATATGACATGACTAAAGCCTGTTTTTATCAGAAAGAGAAAATAAACAGAAAAAGATAGAGAAAAAAATAGACTAATGGAATGGATTTAATGGAGAAGGAAGATATATACTTATTTATTAAAACTGTTTAGGAGTCATACCACTGTGATAATTTGTTTTTATTTGTTTGGTCCCTGACCAAAATGCCTGAGAAATAAAAACTTACAAATCTTTAAAATTTTTGGCATGCCAATGATGAAAATGAAATCCAAAATGATCACCTAATTTTCTCTCATCTTGTGTGTCTATTTTTTCATTTTGAAGTTGTCTAAAGTCATTTCTTTTAAAACTACATGCATAAATTAAAATCAGCTCAATTCATTGGTTCACCCCGAATCATCAGCATGTAACAGGCAATTTTTGAAGCAAATCTTTTGCACATTATATGGTGGAAATTAGAATAACTTCTGATTTGTCATTTTAATTGCACTAAAATATTAAAAAATGAAGCATTTACTAAGAACTATATTATCATTAATATTATTCTGATCTTACAGGGGTGTAAAGAGTGTGATACATTTTCATATAGAATTCATAAAAATCTAAAAAAAATGATTCAAAACTAGTTTTTCTTTCTTTTTATTTTTTTCTTTTTATTGTTTTATTCAGGTCAGTTTTACATTCACCAATTGTCAAGTAACTGGCTTGGATTGAAACTAAAAAATTCAGCTTCAGTGGGCTGTTACCAAAGCAGCAATCAAGTTCATTGTCTGAGGCAATGCTAAAAGAGGTAGGTTGATAGAGCTAATCTGCTTTTGGCCAGCCTACAATATGCTTTAAAGACAAATCCTTGCATCAAAACCTTCCTAAAACAAAGAAGCAAGGTAAATAACCAGGACAAGATTTTAAACCACAAGGATAAGAGATGAAAGTTCAATTCTAGTGGAAAGCAAATTGATAATACACAAAAGAATGGCAAGTACAGGTTATGTGGTGACAAAGATAAAAAAAAAGTTAATCCCATTAGTGAAAATAGCAAAGTGGCACTAAAGGAATACAAGAGTAGGCATGACTGGGTAGGAAAGGTGACTCACTAGGAATTGTGCAAGAGGTTAAACTTTGACCATGCTGAATAATGGTATATGTGCAAACTATAATCTGTTCTAGGAAAGGAAATGTTTAAAATTCTTTAGGACTTAGAAAAACAAATGGATCATCAAATCCTGGTCAAAGATGAGAACTAGTGTTTATTAACAAGAAGAAAAGAAATTGTCAACTAATGGATTTTGTCATCCGAGCAGACCATAGAGTGAAGGCAAAGGAAGGCTAAATACCTTGACCTTGCCAGGAAACAGAAAAAGTTGTGGTATGTGATGGTAACAGTGATTCAAATCATAGCAGGAGCCCTTGTAACAGTCCCTAAAAAACTGGAAAAGAGACTGTATGAACAGGAGATTAGTGGAAGAATTGAAACCATCAAGAACACAGCACTAATAAAATCAGCTTGGATTCTGAACAATTGAAAAGAATTCTGAACAATTGAAAAGAATTCTGAACAATTGAAAAGACTTTTTGTCACAGACACTCCTGTGAAAAACCATCAATTAGGTTTGGTTTGGTTTTTTGTTTAATGGTACATCAACCTTTGTGGATTACTGAAGGCCAGAACCATCATTGTAGAAGAATAGTAGTGGTGCTATTAACCCAAAAGCTGGAGGAATAAGCAAGTAATATCTTTCTCAAGAGTAGTAGTCCAAAAATGAACATAATGGTATGACTGAAGTTCAAATGATGTTGAAGTCCAGCACATTAGCCACTTTGCTATTGTGACTTACCCCTTCATCAATTAAAGTTGGTGTGAAAAACCCATGAGGATCAAAATAATAATAATAATAATAATAATAATTTTTTCACTCATTTGAGAGTTTTTCTTACCAGTGTTAGCTGATGGTTTTCTTCTGGAGTATGAGTAACAGTAAATCTTTTCATGTCACCAGGACTCTTCTTAGTGTTCTAGCCAATCCCAACAATGCAGTAGTTTGGATGGTCTCCACTCTTCCTCTTATTTCTAAGTCCTCCAGTCCCTGCACCAATCCTTTGGTGACTGTACCGAGTGTACTAATTCCAATCGTTATCATTATCATTTTCATGTTCCATAGTTTTTTCAGTTCTCTAGCAAAATCTTGGTACTTATCCCTCTTTTTGCTTTTTTTCAGTTTTACCCTGTAGTCAACTGGAATGTCAAAGTCCAATATTCAGCAGGTTCTCTTTTTTTTGTCGACTATCACTAGATCTAGTCATTGAGATTAGATGATCAATTTATATCTCAAAATCCCAAAGAATTTTGTGCATCTCATTTTCTAGGATAGATTCTGGATTATGCATTTACCATTTGTTCATATGGTCAAATTTAAACTTCTTGCACAATTCCCAGCAGATCACCTTCTCCACCCAGTTGTGTCTAGTCCTATTCTCTGTTTGTGCTAATTAATTATATTTACTTATCATTATAATTATTATCCTCTGTTAACAATTCTATACCATCAGTTAACTCTTCCTACAAAATTGCAATATCAGTGTTTTCAAAGATAACATAATAAAGTTTGATAATTTTAAACATATCCCACTTTGTTAGAATATAAATATTTTAAAAGCAAATGTAGTTCAAAGTCAATTTTAAGATTATCTATTAACTATTTAATTCACAAATTCAATCCTAACAGATACTACCGCTTTGGGTCAGAATGAACTTGGGAGTAATGGCAACAAAGAAATGATGCACTTCCTTAGAGTTTAAAAACCGGAGCCTCACCACCTGAGTGTAATGCTGTACCCTATATTTTTTATTTGAGAGGTGTATTTTACTCCACTGTAGGACATGCAATCAGTATCTTCTAAGCCCTGATGACAGGGTAATCAACATTTTAACTTTGTCTAGACTAAAATTAATAGAGGTTTTAAAGGTCCTGTATGTGGTCTAATTTATGGTCTGGTTTCAGTTGAAGAGTTGTGGAGGTACATATGTGTGTTTTCATATTAAAAAAATCATTAAGTAAGGGAAGCAGCAAAAATTTGGTGTTTTACTGCAAACTGTTTATCCCTTGCTTTATAAAGCTCAAGAGAAACAAGTTTCTTAAAGTCCTTCTTTTGTTGGTCTGTAATCCTTTTTTTTATTTTGGCCAGAATTAAGTTTAGAACAATATCACTGGAATAGTATTATGTTTAAGCTGAAGTCAGCATTACACTGAGTTGGGAAAATAATCCAATATCAAAGTTGAACTTCATGACAACTTCTTTTGAGAACTCTTAAAATACATTGTTGCTGTCAAAAACGGAGATTATCATCTTTCCAAAGGGGTCATAAACATGGGCAGTTAAACAAAAGGCCTTTTTGGTTCTTTTATTTTTTTGCATCATGGGAAAAATATATTCATCTTATATTAATTCTTTATTATGATTTTATGTCATCATCATTAAGTCACACTGACAGCATGGATTTCCCAGACTATCGCACTCCATCTGTCCATATCATCCATCGCTCCTTGCAGGTCTTCTAAACTACATCTTGTGTCCGCACAGAACTGATGTAGATAAGTTCTTGCTGGTTGGGCAGTACTGGCATGTTCATGTGTAGGGATCCATCGAAGAATGTCACATGAGTTCGTCCTTGCTTCTCCCGCTGCGTCCTGCATGTTTTGTGTATCTTACTTTGATTGGTTTTTGAGATGGGATTTAAGTAGCTGTACAGCTATTGTTTCGAGAGGTGTTGCTTCCAAGATTTATTCAAAATAGCTTGTAGCATTCTTGTATAACTCCCATATAGCTTTTTCTCTATGCATTTTGTGTCCATATGGTGCATCCATAGAGTAGTACTGACACAGCCACTGCTTAGAAGAAATCCCATTATATTTTATCAGATAGATCAGACTTCCGTTGATCAATAACCAATTGATAGCAGTTCATGCCTTTGTTTGGTACATATTAACATCACTTTCAGTTGATGAGATATTGCTGCCAAGGTATGTGAACTTGTCTAATAATTTTAGAGGCCAAATACTTGCTGGAGTTTTGCAAGGCAATACATTAGCACCATATTTTTTCATAATCTGCCAACACTACATTCTTCGAATGTTCATAGATCTAATAAAAGAAAATGATTTTATGCAAAAAAGGTAAGAAGCAAATAATATCCTGTAGAAATTATAACAGACACGGTTAATGCAGATGATCTAGCACTTCTTGCAAATACACCTGCCCAAGCTGAATCTCTGCTGCATAACCTAGAACCAGCAGCTGGAGCCATTGACCTCCACATGAACACAAATAAAACAGAGTTCATGTATTTTATTTTATATATTTTATCTTATTTTCCCTCAGTGTATTTATTTTGTTTCTTTTTAATTATTTTTTATGATTATATTCATTTTTCTTTTAATTATATTTCATCTTAATCTCCTACAGAGAAATAGTCAAGTTAGCTTGGGCTGTAGAATACACTGATTACAAATCAGCAGAGGGATAAGAACCCCCAAAACAATCCATTGATAAAACTCCAGTTCAGCAGCATTGGGGAATGTGGAGTACCCCTACACTGCCATTACTCCCAGGTCAACTCTAACCCAAAGTGGAAGTACTTGTTAGAGTCCCATCCATGGGTCAAGTAGAATTGTTTAACCATTTAAAATACTTAAAAACATTGAACTGTGTGCAAACAAAAGATTAATATTAAATTGAATTATTAGTATTAGAGATCAATGTTTCAAACTATTTAACTGTGTGTAAATAAAACTATTAGTGTTAGATAGCAATACTTGAAACCATTTAACTGTGAACAAATAAATGAGCTCTGGCTCATTTAAAAACTGTTATCTACAAACTGTTCATCTACAAATCATATGTATATATAAATAGGAGTTGGCATTAGATAACCTAGAAGGGTTGATATGATTTCGTAGAAATCAACACTGATAAGATTTATTATTAAATTTTTTTTTCTTTCATCTACTCAGCCATATAAACCAAACAACCAGCAATTATTAACTTTTATTTGAACAGCAATTTATTGTTAATAATTTGAACTGATGCAGAACTAGAAATATTTTATCAAACAGTTCACTTTATAATGTTATCACAGTAGCAATCATAATAAGTTAGAGCATTTTCCCACTAGTTTAGTATTACGAAGAGGTGCAAACAAGCAACAGAAATAATTGATAAGAAATTCAGGCAACAGAGAATATTTTTTGTTCTAAAAGTAAAACAAATTCAATGATGCTGTTGTTTAAAATGATAGGCTAAGAAACTTAATAGTAAATTATATGTTATTGAACAAACTGTGTGTCAAAAAACAAAATGATAGAAAAGAAAGAGTGAAATGAATAGAGAGGTGGGTAGAAAGGGAAATTTTCAATTGCATGATCTCTTATTAAAGAAGACCAAATATATGAAGTGCATAGGAAGGATTGTTCTCAGGATAGAAAAAAAAAGTTGAAACAAAGAGGATTGCATCATCTTCAGTTAATCCCTCAACCAGGGAAACATGAAAGGCGATTGGAAGGGTTGTTTATAAAACAATGTCAAAGTAATTTCATACATAAAAGAATAATAGACAATCCCCACTTGCACACACACACACACACACACACACACACACACACACACACACACATATATATATATATATATTCATACATATACACATATATATTCATATGTTTAGATGTTCACACACACTCATTTATACATATTTGTATATATGTGCACACACAGAGCCATATATATAAATTCTCATATATATGTGCATACATGCATGCACATACAAATATATATATATGTGTGTGCGTGTGTGCGCGTGTGTATGTGTATGTGTGTCTGTATAAGGGGGAGTCTTTATGGCATTATGGCTAAAGTGCTGGACTGCAGCCTCAAAATAGGTGAGTCAGAACTCCAACCACACTATTACATTCACTTTCGTAATAATACCCTTGGTAAAGATATGACTCCCTTATCCCACTAGCAATGGGTTATTTAACCCATTACTAGTGGGATAAAGATATGACCCCCTTATCCCACAAGCAATGGGTTAAATAACCAAAGAAACCAAACCAAACCAAACTATATATATATATTATGATATTTATTGAGGTGCTTATAGTGAAATGGTTATCATCACTGGAAATGAACACAGGAAACTAAGTTCAAATCTTGTAAAAGGCTGTTTGCTTTTCACATAGTTCTAATACCCATGGGAAAGGTATGAATTCAACAATTCTCCTGCAAATTAAGAGCAAATAGTAGGTTAGACTGGGCTCTTTAACCTTAGTATGGCAACCAGTCTAAGAGAAGGAAAACTCTAAATTCAAACCTGCTAAACTCCACTTAAAAAATCACTTTGTGTCACTGCATGTGTGGAAGTTTGTGTAAATATATACAATGATATTTAGTATATAAGTTATATTCATTACAAAAATTATATCAATTTTATTATTATACTCATGGGGCATTTGAGAGAAAAATTAAATAAAAGTTTAGATATTTGAAGTATGAGTTGTTATGAAAAAGTTTTGAACATGAAGCTTAAGATATTTCTATTTTAGAGTTTAAATGAAGACATCAGTCTGGACATCTAGACAATGCCCACTACAAATTCGCCACAGTTTTTGTAAAATCTTTGGCAAAACATTTTGTAGAAGGGCAGCACCCTCTATATTTACCAGACCTAACTCCAGGTGACACTTTTATTTTCTAAAAGGAAAATTCGTTATAAGGCTAAGATTTGTGGATACGAAAATCATCAAAAGAAAAATGATTGCATACCTTCACACCATGTCAATAAAGATGTTCTGGGTGTGTTTCAACATAGAAAACCCGCTGGAATAAGTATGTCAAATGGCAAGGGGACCATTTTGAAGAAAATTAATGCTTCATTTATCGTTGATTTCAGTTTCAGTAAATACAGCTAATAGAAAAGCAAAATATTTTATTCCAGATGTATTCAAAAAGTATTAAAATTAAATTTTGATACTTTTTGAATACATCTTAGTGTGTGTGTGTATTTTTGTCCAATCATAGTTGCTATATTTAGCTTCTATTATTTTTAGGAACAAAGAAAATTCTTGTTAGCAGAAATTTATCTATAAATATGGCTATTTCCTTAGCTTTTCCTTCCAAGGAGAGGGCCAGTGCTATTCCTTGTCTAGTTTTATCCATCTCAGTAAATATCTGCCACAACTCAACTTCCAATTTCCATTGTGAGTAATCTTTTCCTTCAAATGTGGGTGGATGCTTCTATGTAGTCATCTTTAATGCTCTGCTCTGCTATAGTGCCTCCAGACAATTCCTGTGTAACTACACACTCTGAGAGGATTTTTATTGCTTTGAAATAGATAGAGCTAAGAAAATAGATTTTTAGGCTAAGTCCCAAAAGTTGCCTCTGATATATATATATATACTATCCATTATTTTCTTCCATATATATATAATGTTAAATGTAAAAACTCATACAAATTTTTCAAACACAAGTATCACAAATATCATCCTTAATTAGGTAGAAAAATGAATGGAATGAATTCATGAAACTTGTGTATACGGAAAAATTTTGTTTGACTGCAAAATGAATGGAATTCCATCCATTTTTCTTCTTAACTGAGGATCGATATTCATGAAATTTGAGTAGAAGGAAAATTTTTGTGAGTTTTAACATTTAATATTTATTACATATTGTTCTACTTTAAGTGTATAGAGCACTTTTTTAGTTTTTATTATACAGTTTTTATATAATTTTAAAACACACACACACATACACACACACACACACACACATATATATATATGCACCCACACAAAATGAAAATTTTATTAATTCATAGTTATAATACACATTCAATAAGAGGAGTTGAAATATAAGAAAACATATAATTGTGTTAATCTTTTATTCAAATTTTATACAAATACTTTTGTCAAAATTTGAAAGCACTTTTAAACAGAATATTTAAAAACAAACAAGTAAATACAATAAGGAATTTAGAAAAAAATTTTTCATGAAAAAATAGAAATATGAAATTAATAACAGTTAATAAACTACATTTTAAATTCAAACAATGCTCAACAAAGTAAAAAAATCTTTGAATAAAGTAAATATAATAAATAACACACAATTTGAAAGCCTGAATAAAAACCTTTGTGCCACAGAGAGTAGATGTTTTCATTTCAATGAGGCACTTTAGATAACTTTTAAAATCATAGCTCTTTAAGAGTCTTAAAATTTTTCAGAAGATCATGAAAAATCCTCCCCAGTTCTTTGAATAAAATGTTTTCATTTCTATTATTGTGATTTTAATCCCTGACTGCCAACTTAGAAAAACATAAAGGGATTTGATAGAAAATGAAAATAAATAATGAATTGAAGTTAACCATTTAGAGATCTTTAGATATTTATGACAATTTACCTGGGTTGGCACATGGCCATTTATAGATCTTTAGTAGCCACAGATCAAATACTGTTTCCACATATCTATAGTTCATTTCCATCCTCACAATCATTTTCCAGATATTATTTCTATATAAGACTACTCTTTGTATTCACAGTTTTATATATATATAAAATATATATATAAAATAAGTGTAAAGATGGATAAATCATATATTTACAAAAGTTTACTTGTAGTGATATTTCATTCTTTTTTATTCCAAGAATTTCATCAGACTAAACATTTTTTTTTGTTTTTGTACATTTAAGCCAAATTTGCTTTTGTAAGTGTTTGATTTAACCATCCTTCCACTTATTTTAATCTTATCAGATTCACCACAATCTATTAACTCAACATATATATATATATATATATATATATATATATGTGTGTGTGTGTGTGTGTGTGTATTTTGGTCCAATCATAGTTGCTATATTTAATGTTTTGAATACATATGCAAATGTAACTGCTATTATGGGACAGAGGTTATACTTGGGTAAATCAAAAAATTGTCAATATTTTGGTATGTGTTAGTTTGCAGAGGGCATATAACATGACAGAAACAGTTCAAGCCATGGAAGGTAACCATTGTGTCTGATAGTGTCATGGTAGTTGGTGCACTGACATGCTGTGCATTGCTTCACTCTATCTGCAATTTAAAAGTCATACAGATGAACATGCAACATAGTATAATTTGAGAATATATACTTTAAAAGTTTGAACGAGCCATAAACCATGGAAGCAACTAAAAACATTTGTTGTGTGAAAGGTGAAGGAGCAATTTATTGCAGTACATTAACCAGATGGTTTAAGAAATTTTGCTCAGAGTGCAAAAGCCTTGATGATCTCACAAGGTCAAATAGGCCTAAAACTGTGGATTCTGAAAGCCATACTTCAAGCAATAGAGTCAATCCAGTAAGTATCATTCAGAGAGTATCAGGCAAATTCACCATTTCACAATCCAGTGTGGATTGTCACCTTCACAGAGCTGCCTCAAATTATCAAAATATTGCAAAACTTTTGACTCAGCTTGGTATTTGGTAACTTTCAAGACTTAGTTCTTAAAACATCTTCAAAAATCTTCTGAAGATCATTGAAAATCTTTTCCAGTATTTCATATAAATTTGTTTTGTTTTTATAATTATATTTTTAATCTTTGACTGCTGTCTTGGAAATTATTAAGGTATTTGATAAAGAATGAAAATAAATAATGAATTAGCAAAATGAGCCATTTAGAGATATACAGGTATAGGTTGGCGCAAGGCCATTTAATACCCTCAGACCAAATACAGTGTTCACATACCTATATCTGATCTTATTTCCATATTCACAAGTGTTATTTTGGATATTTTTTCTTTATAAGATACCTATTTGAACTCTTTTAAATGTATATATGTAAATATATATATATATATTTTTTTACTGTCTCATAATAGTTGATATATCTAATGTATAGAATATATATGCAAATATGACAACTATTATGGGATAAATGAAGTATTTTTGTTTAGATTGAAGAATTTGGTTCAGAAATTGAAAAACCACACTTACTATTAATTCTAGATAGTTTCTTTTGTTTATGTTACTATTAAGGAAGCAAAATTTTTTATTAAAAACTATTTCACTTCTGATCCTTGCTGCCTATTTAATAGTTAGTGAATGTAAATGCAATTTAAATGTTAAGGT